>PVJD01006466.1:0-98087 GCA_004026545.1 Mormoops blainvillei | reverse complement strand
TGATACAATCGCTTTTGAGTTCACAGTAACAGAAAGTTGTTAAGAGGAAATTAACACATTTAGTCTAGGTAACAGTCTCAGTTCACTCCCACAGATGCTCCAGAAATCTTTAAATGACCTATGGGAACTTGTAAGTGGAAAGGGATATAAGTCAGTGTTTACAGAAATAAGGCTCAGTGAAATGGCAATATAATTTAATCGAAAGATCATGAAACATTATTTAAACCAGTGTTCAAGCTCTTACTCTGCTCTATGGCTTTGTTTCCTCTTCTGAAAAAATGGCAACGATAACAGAACCTCTCTGTTATAGGCAAAAATCTAAGTATGATCCCTGATGACTTTCATTATTATCAAATGTCCTTCCCTTTAAGTGTGAGTAAAACTTACAAATATGATAAGATATCACTGTTGTGACTATGTTAAATTATATAACACAAGAGAGATTATTTGGACAGATCTAATCTAATCACACAAGGTCTAAAATGTAAAGAGTTTTCTCTAGCTGCTGGCAGGAGAGAAAGTCAGGTATTCTAAGTGTAAGGGGGATTTGAGTGTCACTGCTGGTTTTAAAGATGGAGGGAGCCACATGCCAAGGAACATGAGAATGCCTGCCACTGATAGCCAAGAAGGAAAGCGAAAACTCAGTCCTACAGCCACTAGGAAATAAATTCAACCAGAATGAGCTTCGATGTGGATTCTTCTCAGAGCCTCCAGAAAAGGGCCTAGTCTGGTCAACCCTTAATTTGTGGTAGTTTGTACTGAAGCAATAGGAAATTTCTATACTATTTCACAGGGTTGATACATGGATAATATCTGAGGAATACTTAGAAGATTGTTAATTTGTAAGCACTTAAGAAATGATAACTTTTCTGTTGCTGTTGTTAGGTAATATTATTCGAAGCAAAATGAAGACTGGGGATCTCAGTCCTCTATCTTTAAGAGGATAATAGACCTAACCAACAAGATTTTTATGAATAATAAGTGATAATACATAATTTTTCATGTGCTAACACAGATTTATGTGCTAATCTCTTCTTCAAAATGTTATTTTCCTAATTTTACAATAGTGAATGATTATAATAGTATAAACAGAGGTTTAACTTACCAAAGACTCGGACCTGATGACGGGTTAGAATTACATAAGGGGGTGTGGGGGACAAGGAAAAGTAGTTGGTTGAGAATACATGGGGAACCCAGTGAATCAAGGCTTGAAAGCAATATGGGAATCTTTTTATTTCCTGTGCCAGTGAAGAGAATGACTGTATTGATCAAAATTTCCTTTCTCATTATTTTTGCCCTAGGACATATCAGAGATTTATCGTAACATGCTGATAAACACTGCTAATTTACATTTTGAAGTGGAGTTGTTTTCAAAAACTTATTTGTTTATAGTTCTCTCTCTCCCCCTCCATCCTTTACACTCCATACCCTCTCTCTTCTAAAAAACAAAAAGCAAAAATAACTCTGGCTTACGGTTCCCCTTGAAAGGACCTTGGAAATCACTACACTCTATCCTTACAATTAAAAGGCCAAATACACTGAAAATTCAACAACTCTTCTTAGGTGTGTAAAAGAGGTGAGACCACACAACAAACCACTGCCCAACAAATGAGAAAGAGACAGGAAGATACAGAGATCCACAGTATAAAGGAACAGAAGCCTCTCTGAGAACTAGCTGCTACAGGGAGAAAAGCCGAATGGTAACTGACGAATTGCTGGAGGCTAGATGTGGAAGAGTCAAGAGTTAAAATCTCTAAAGGGACTCAATCAGAGCCGGCAAGGAAATATCAGGGAAAATACCCTACACAGTTGGAAGGGGAAAGAGATAAGAAAATGCTTTGAAATGGACAGGACCATTTTGTTTGTCTTAATAAGATGTGCCTCAGTAGAAAGCAGTTAACCAGAGCCTAACAGTTGGGGTTTTAACAGGACCTGACTGATTTCAGGAAAATTGAACATGCAGCAGCAGCCCACTCCAGCCTTCCAGGTGGGAGAAGGTAAATACAAACTGTAGGTCATTCTGGCCATCCTGTCCCGCCTAAGTGCGGGGTGGCGGTGAGGCTGAGAACACTTGTGAGGTTCACAGTGCAGAGACATAACTTCTCTAACGACTCTAGCCAAATCATAGGATGATAGAATGCTTCTGTCTCCCAACACCTTGTCACATTATTACAGACCTATTTATAGCAATTTTTTTCTCTTTTCTTTTCTTTTCTTTTCTTTTTTTTTCTTTTCTTTTCTTTTTTGTTTTAACCGTGGCGCATCATGACTGACTACTAAGGAAATAACACAAGGAATATAAAAAGGAAAAAAAAAAGGTGCCCAAAATTTGAAGATGGACAGCAAGTGTCTGCCCTAGATGTATAGGGATGTTGAAATAATCATACCAAGAATTTAATTATAGTATGATTAATATGCTAAGAACACTAGCTGATAAAGTAAACAGCATCATACAAGATCAGATGAACAATGTAAGTAGAGGGACAATACTCTTAAAAAAGAACCAAAAATAAATGCAAGAGATCAGAAAACTGCAATAGAATTTGAACAATGCCTTTAATGGGTGTATTAGTAGACTGGACACAGCTGAGGAAAGAATCACTGAGCTACAGGATATCTCAATAGAAACTTCAAATACTGAAAAGCAAAGAGAAAAAAGTCTGAAAAAAAAACCCATAAAATATCCAAAGAGTTTGGGACATCCATGAAAGGTATAACATACATGGAATGGGAACATTGAAACAAAAGACAAAAGAAACAGAGAGAGACAAACATATAGGAGAAATATTTGCAAATATAATGACTGAAAATTTCCCCAAATTAATATGAGACATCCACCTCCAAACATGGATCCAGGAAGCTCACACACACCAACTAGGATAAATGCCCAAAAGCTACACCTAGGTTATGATTATTAAATTATAGAAAGTCAAAGAGAAAGAAAAAAATCCTAAAAGAAGCCATAGGAAATTATACCTCACCTATGTAGGAATAAGTATAACAACTATGTCTGACTTCTCAGAAAGTGTACAAATAGTGGAATAAAATATTTAAAGTGTTGTTAGAAAAAAAATAAATGTCTAATCTAGAATTCTGTATCCTGTGAAATTATACTTCAAAAGTAAAGAAAAAAATTAAACCTTTTTAGGCCAACAGAAATTGAGACAATTTGTCACCAGCAGACTTGTCTTGTCAAAAATGTTAAAAGTTCTTTAGAGAGAAGGAAAAATATAGGCCAGAAACTCAGATATACATAAAGAAAGGAAACGCACCAAAGAAGCACTAAGTAAAGGTAAAATAAAATCCTGTATTTTTATTAATTTTAATTGATCTAACAGATCACAGTTTGTTCAAAATAATAGCAACATGTATTTAATTATGTATACTTATATATGAATAAAATGACAGCAATGAATCAAGGGACAGGAGGAAGTAATTGGGATCATTTTGTTATTATAAGGTACTCATACCACCCATGCAGTAGTACAGTGATATTTGAAAGTCAGCTTGGTTCGGTGTAAATATATATTGCAAACTCTAGGTTTACCACTTCAAAAAGGTTTTTAAAAATGTACAGTCGACCCTTGGACAATACAAGTTTGAACTACTCAGCTCCACTTACACACAGGCTTTTTCTGAATAAATACCTGCACTGTTCTGAAATCTTGGATAGGAGTCTACAGATGTAGAGGGCCAGCTGTGTGCACTGATCTACACAACTTTATTTAGGGGACTTGAGTCTCTCAGAATTTTGTTGCCCTCATGGGATCTTGGAACCAATTGTTCACAGATATTTGGGGACAACTTAATATGGAGGAGGAGGGGAGACAAAAGTTATGCATATATTTTTGACTGCGCAGAGGGTTGGCGACACTTTGTTTAAAGGTCAACTGTATAACTGATATGCTAATAAAAGAGAGAAAATATATAAAATGCTTAATCAAAACCATGAAATGCATATAAACAATGGAAGATAAAATTAGAATAAAAAACCAAGGGCAATAAGTAGAAAACAGTACTGAATACAGTAGACATTAATTAACCCAGGTATATTATTGATCACTTTGATTGTCAATTGTCTAAGTACATCAATTAAAAGATAGAGACTGAGTGGATCAAAAAACAAATCTAGCTATATGTTGTCTGCAAGAAATCCTTTTAAAATACTCAGACACATATAAAGTTAAAGTAAATGATAAGAAAACTATACTCTGATATACTAAACAATAGAAAGCAGGAGTAGCTATATTAATTTCAGACAGAGCAGAACTGTAAATCAAGCAAAGTTACTAAGGATAAAGATAGCCATTGCATAATAATAAAGGTATCAATTCACCAAAATGTCATGACATTCCTTAATGAGCATGCATCTAACAAGAAAGCAAAATAAATGAGGTGAAACATGATAAAACTGAAACAAGAAATAGATGAATCCACACTTGCACTTGGAGACTTCAACATCCTTCTATCGGTAACGGATGGATCCAACAGGCAGAAAATCAATAAGGACATAGTTGAACTCAACCACACTATCAGTCAACTGAATGTAATGGACATCTATAGAATACTTCATTCAACAACAGTGGAATATACTTTCTTGAGAGGCTCACATGGAACATTCACCAAGATAGATCACACTGTGGTCCATTAAACATAACATATTTAAAAGAATAGAAATCATGCCATGGTTGCACTAGTACCACAATGGTATTAAACTAGAAATCAACAACAGAAAGATAACTGGAAAATTCCAAAATGAAGATTAAACAACACACTTCTAAATAATATATGGGCAAAAAAAAAAAGTCAAGAGAAATTTAAAAGTATTTTGAAGTAAATAAAACTGAAAACACAGCATAACAGTACTTAGAGGGAAATGTATAGCACTGAATGCCTATATTAGAAAATAATCTAAGCTTTAACCTTAGGAAACCAGAAAAAGAAGAGCACATTATAAAACAGACACTTATCTTCTCACAGTTCTAGATGTGGAAAGTCTAAGATCAGAGTGCAGGTGTGGTTGGTGTCTGGTGTGAGCTCCCTTCCTGGTTGCTGTGTGCTCTCATGACCTCTTTTCCCTGAGAGATCATGCTAGAATATGAGTTAGAGTATACTCTAGTATCTCTTCGTAAGTCAGGGCCAATACTTATAATGCCACTTAACTTTATTACCTCCTTATTGGCCATATCACATTGGAGGTTAGGGTTTCAACATGTGAAATGGAGGAGAGGACACAGCTCTGTCCATAGCACTAATGAAGACCTTAAATAGAATTTTGGCAGGGCGAATGAGATGATAAGATAAATGGGAGGCATGGCTCAATTTTGTTAAGGATCAACAGCATTTGACATCTTTCTGGCAAAAGGAAAGACGATAGTCATCAAATTAAAGATATCTTGAAGATTGTTAACACAGGTGACTGGAAGAAATTGAAGCTCTAACAAAAATTAAAATGGAAGAGAAGCTGTTCGATGTAAGAAGGTGATTGTTTGAGTTGTCACTTTTCAGAAGGCAGTTAAAAATTCAATCACTAATTCTTGTATGTACCTATCCCTGACTGTGAGCATTTCACTGGGGCAGTGAATAGAGATGGTCCCTTCTTTAAGGATCTCATAAAGTAGTGAAATTGTGTAATAGAACTTAGAGAAAAAGTTAGGGTTGGAGTTTGGGGACTCACACATTGAGGTGATAGTAGAAATAAGTTTGACAAAGAACTAGGATGAAATGTGTAGAATTATTTGTTTACTTGATCCAGTTTTTTTAGATATTACTGATCCACAGTGTAATAATTACTGTTGCATGAAAACTACCTTAGTATATAAATAAAACTTTTTAAAATATAAATATTTTTTAAGAAAAAATTTAAAACTACTGTATTTGAAGGTCAATGCAGCATTTCACTCCCAGTGAATAAAACAAATGTCAAACTCCTACTTAACTTTTGTTTTTAAGTGGGGGCAATCTAACTGACATATGCTTCAGGTCTGTTGTGTGTTGTATGACTATTAAATATCTGGTTAAGCATAAATTCACTAAATATCCTGCCACCTATTCTCTACATAGAGTTTATATGTTCTTTTTTTCCCCCATAAAGGTGAAATTCACCAAAGAAGCCCTTGCCATAGACGTGAAACAATATAAAGTTCTCCAACGTGATCCCAGGAAGTCATGATTGGGTTTTTACACAAAGTGGCAGACATTCAAAGCTGTTCACAGACACTTTGGGGTTTTACTTAGCTTTCCAATAAAAATTCTTTGTGACCTAGGGTAAAAGTGGAAAGTTAGCTGGAATTTTACTGCAAAGGGCAGAGAAAACTCAGGGAGAATATGTCATAACTTTTGTTTAATGTGAACTTGTCATTGAGCAGAAGGTGGGAACTGGTTTGTACAGCTGTATTAGATACTAAGAAAGTCTCTAGCACCTTAATAAACATACTGTAGCCATTTTAGTTTAATGAAAATTGGAGTATGGCTAGAAAACAGTCCTTCCTCATTCTCTTCACCTTAACGTGAATGAGTGAATAGAAGAAAGTAGGAATACATCACCATCCGTCGGTGAGAATGTTCTCTTTTTGTCAGTAAGTAAAATCATGGACAATCTTCCTTGCCTTCCTCATCATACAAGCAATGAAGAGAGGAGGCATTAGGTGTATATTGTTTGACTCAAATGCTTTGTAATGGAGAATTTTTGACAGTTTAATGATTTTATTAATGACTTTATCTGTAATAACTTAAAGATTTAAGATTTCTATTTCAGTGGGTTCATGCAGATATCAAGGGGTGTTGTTGTTAACAGGAAGTTTAAGCAAAACCTTTAGGAAAATTTAAAAATCTTATCTGGTTATATTACCCATTAATAGGCATAGTCATTTCCAAAGGGTCTCAATTCTATTTTATGTTTGTTTATGTTTCAAATAATGACAGGATTGAATGACAACTTAAAATACATATATTGCACACTAAAGATAAAAGGTTATATTAACACTGAACACTGTGGAACAGCACAGAATTTATAGAACATTTTCATCGTCACAAAGGATTATCTTAAATACTACTGTGATTGCCTACTTATTTTAGACAAAGGCTCTACCCTCAAAGAGTTGACTGCCTAATGGGGAGAACTAAGATTAATTCATTAAAATGTTTATTAAAAAGTTTTTTTTAAAACAAGCAAGGTGCTAAAAATATAGCAGCAAATGAGAAAGGTAAGTTATCTCCTTTGACAGAGTTTACAGTTGTTAAGCTGAATAGTTTTCTAAATATCAGAGGACTCTAGGAATCACTTCTTCTTTAGGATGCAGCCTGACACATTAATTTTCATATTGTTAAGCTGTGAGCTTGGTGCATAGAGCTCTACGCAGTCACATTAGCCCTTTAATGCTGTGGCTTTAAATGTAACCCCAAAAGCAAGTCCAGAGAATTATCAAGCGCCATGTCTTGATAGACCTTGTTCTTTGTTTCCAAACTGCTAGATCAAATTCATTCCTAAGCCACATATGAGGCCAGTGAGGAAGATGAAGTTATTCACAAGTTGTGAGGAACTAGGCATCCTGAGCCCTGAATCCTGTGTTTTATGACACCAATAAAGTATTATTCGCATTGGATGACTGTAGAGTTCCAAGTAATGGAGGGAGAGGATTGTTAAGAAGTAACCTCAAGTTGGTGGACAGAGGAATGTTAACATGTGACAACACAGCTATACCCAGTCACAATTTTGACAGCATTAGACAGATTCACCTGGCATGTAACAGGACAACATCAGGTGGCTCTGTTTGAGGTAAGACTTCATGCAGCCAGAGAGATAAAGAGACTAAGCCACAGAATGTGACGAGTCTTAAATACAAGTGTCCCTGGCCAACCTTGCATTTGTTGGCACAAGGATTACCTGGGGATTTTGGTCTCACCTTTACATATGCATCATGATACTCTCAATGACATTTAGAGACAAATTATGAACACTTGAAAGAGAATGTACTTCATTAATGGTTTGATGGAGTTATTTTCCTGGTTCTTTAATAACATTTATGTTACAGATTGCAGAAATAGTATGGAACATGATAAATGGTCACAATCAAGTTTTAATTATACACATTTGCTCCTTTTTATTTGGCTCAGAGTCTATGTGTGAATGGAATTTGCACACTGATCTGAATCTTTATTGTGATTTCAGGAATGCTGTGCCCACAGAGAACTATTAACCATTTGTGAATGTCCCATGCTCTTTACTTTACCAAGCTTATGCTCACCATCCATTTCTGGAGTGCCCTTTACCCAGGGAATAATTTCATTTATTCTTCATGTTAAAACTCACGTACCAACTCCTCTTTCATCCATGCGCTCCGAAAATGTTTATTAGGTAGTCACCATGTTCCAGGCACCTTTCTCAGTGTAGGGAAACATCAGTGAAAATTAAAAAAAACACGTTTTTGCCTTCATGAATCTTATTGTTTTTGGAAGAGGCAATAAAATATGAATGTATAATTTTAAATTCAAGGCTGTATTACATGAAGAAATCTAATGCAGAGTGGAGAATTTGAGTGGGTTATTTTAGGTAGGTGGTCAAGTAGGCATCTTGAGGAGGGGAAAGTTAGAAAATTTCCAAAAAGAATGATGGAATGAGCCATGTGACATCTATGAAAAAAATATGCCCAGCAAAGGCAGAGGCAAAAGAAAAGCTTCTAAGTTGGCACAAAAAGACAAGATCAGTAAAAGCAGGAGTGGTGAGGAGGGCAGAAGTGAGAGATGAGTTTTGAGAGTGAGGAAGAAGCCAGGTGAAATAGAGCATTGTAAGGTCATTGTGCTGAATTTAAGCTTTGTGTGACTGGAAGCCACTGGATACACTGATGCCAGAAGTGATATGATCTGTGTTAAGACATAGAAAGGTGGCTTAACTACCAAGTATTGGGGAATAGATTAAAGGCTCGGAAATGGAAGTCAAGGGGTTAGTTGGGAGATTATTGAAGTAGGTGCATGAAAGATGATGGAGGCTTACACTAATGTGAGGACAGTGAATGTTACGAAAACAAATCAAATTTAGGATGAATTTAAAAATTAGAGGCTATAGTACTGTTGATATATTGGGCATATAAGGGAAAGACAGGAGCAGAAGATACATATTTGGTCTGAGCAACTGGATGGATGTGTTTGACTATGGTAGGAGAAGGTTGTGTGTGGAGGAGTCATATATCAAGAGTTATGTTTTAGTCATGATAATCTTAAAATGCCTCCTAAGGATTCAGGAAGAGATAGCAGGTAGATAATTGAAGACATGTATTTGAAGGTTGTGAGTCTCCAGGGTATTGATAACCCTTAAAAACCAAGGGATTTATTAAGATTACTTAGGGAAGGAGTGCACATAGAGAAGAGAGGAGGTTCAAGGTCTAAATCCTTGGGCCCTACATCATAGTTAAATTGGTGAAAAAAAAAGATGGCAAAGAAGTAATCACTTTCTCTAATGATCTACCAAAAATGCAATAGGTCTATAATACAGGAGCCAGTCACACTGTACTGTTGTTATTTTACTTTTAATCATTATGTCTCCCTAATAGGTTTCTTAACTACTTTTTGTATCAAGAACAAACCTCCCTGAGCTTACTTCATAGTAAACACTCAATAAATATTTTGAAATGAATGTAAGCCTGAATAAATTTTTTTTTGTGTGACTTGGCTAGGGAAATCTTCAAAACATTTATGTGAAACAATATGATATAAAGCAATACTTAAATTTTTTTATTGGAAGACAATGATACCTTTATACATTGAATATTTTTATTCTTCTCTAAATTCCCTATATTATGGATACTACAACTATCTTTCAATTTGTTTTTACCTCATTGCTTCTGTATTTATAACTTCTGCATATTCTATTGCATATTACCTTTCTTTCATTGCATACCAAGCATCTTTTCCATTATCCACTTTATTTTATTACTGACCATGCTCTACCATTCCAAATGCAAACCAGTTTCTACAAAGATGTGCAGTCACTGTCTATTGGCTCAATGAGTCAAACTTAAGTTATACATAGCATATGAGACTAAACAGATAGACAGAGTACACTGGCTCTCTAATAGCACACCTATGCCTGTGGGCAGGTATCTGCAGATGATTGGCTTCAGGTGTTTGCCTGCAGGAACTCATTGAAAGTCAATGCAAACGAGGCCATTTTCCCTAGCAGAGGACATTAACCTGCAGGAACCTTGTAGGTACAGGTGTATTTTGAGACCATAGCAGCGTGCTTTTTTAAGCATATGTATAACGTTATACATTAATCTTAAATACTAGGTCAATAAAGTGAGGAGTACTCAATAAAGTAGGCGAAAGAAGGGATGTGTCAATAAGCAGAATAGTACAATTAGGGAGAATGTTTTTGTCTACCTCATATCTTGTGTGGTTCATCTCTACCGCAGTTCTGACCCTCATTCTGCCATGATTGTAAGAAAAGATAATTAGAAAAATAATCTTAAGGCATGTTGATAAATGGAAAATATAAGTGAACCAAAGGCAACTTATTTGGAATTCTATTGTATTTTAAATACAAGAAGTTAATTAAATTTAAGCTCAGCCACATAGGGTTCAAAAGCAATTTTCTATTTCTGAATTGTACCAAATGTTCAATGCTAAAGTTTAATAATTCTACAAGGTCACGTTGAGCTGCAAATCTGGGTAGCAGTTGAAAGGCTGTTTGTTTCATATTTTCTGCTTTTTACAATTGTTAGCACTTTTAGATATATTTTATCAATGAAAGCGCTAAATAAGCTCACCTCCTTCCCTAACCACCTCACGGTAATCTTTTACTAACCAAGAATTTGCTCTGTACTTTCACAGTGTGTGCTTTATCGTCACTTGCATACTTAAATGTTGCCTTAGAAACCAACCATTTTACTTACATAAGCTTATTTTATTCCCTTCTCTTCACTTACACTATAACTTTCCATAAGATAGAAAATGTATTCTCTGCCTTCCATACATCTTTTCATCCCTACTTCCACAACAC
Source organism: Mormoops blainvillei (assembly GCA_004026545.1). Taxonomy (NCBI): domain Eukaryota; kingdom Metazoa; phylum Chordata; class Mammalia; order Chiroptera; family Mormoopidae; genus Mormoops; species Mormoops blainvillei. The sequence goes on along the minus strand of PVJD01006466.1, from coordinate 87,091 downwards.
ACATTCTTATTGAATTGAGTTCTTCAAAAAATTCTTAAAAATAAACTGTTTTGTGAATGTACAATGGAGTATAATATATTTGATATTCTTGAGAGGCAAGACAGTGTTAGTGGGGGTCGCAGAGAAGTTACAGTGCTTTATGTGTTCTATGAAGAACACAAATTAAAACATATATTTGACATTTGCAAAGGATTTAGACTCTGATATAATTTTATATGCAGGTGGGTGCTTAATAAATGTTTTTGGTGATAAGCCAAGAATTTGCTTTATATAGGATTTGAGCCTACGCTACATGATATTAATGATAAAACATATGTTTAAAAACATTTCCATCCAAGCCTGGGACATATTGCCTCCATCCTTTACTGAACATCTCCTCCAAAAAGGCCTCCTCATCTTGAAATAAAAGTGTTTTAAAATCTAGGAACATTTCCTGCTCTCTTTTTTTCCTGCTTGCCAATAGTATAACCTTCAAAAATATAAGTCTGGTAGTGCTTGCCTTTCTTAAAAACTTTCCAAGTCTCTAACGTGGCACCTGGGACCCTTCACATGTTTATAGTCTGATCCTAATCTACTATGCTTTTCCTGACTTGTTTTTCATTATGCTCTCCACCCAACCTGTTTTGCAGTTATATTGTTCACCCTTCTCTGAACACACCATGAAGTTTCACACCTCCATGCTCTTTTTAGTACTATTTAATCAGCTTGGAATGTGTTTTCCAACCTTCTCTGATTGGTGAGCTCAACTCAGACTCTAATTACCTCTTTAGAAAGTTTTCTCCTCTGAGAGTTCATCTCCGATTCCCTGACCTTTCTCTGCCCTGTTCCACTTCATCTACCCGCTAACTGTTCCAAGTTGGCTACTCTCTTGTTTGCATTCTCACAGTCTCCTTGGTTTATCTTTATGGAGTGTAAGATACAGCACAGGTGACAGGGACAACCATGGTTAAGCAACACTTAGGAGATTCTTTACATCTATTCAGAAAATTCTGGGTATTCCATTTGTTTTATTTTATTTTATCAGTAAATAGCTTTTAAACCTAAGAAACAACAACATGTTTATGTAGGAAGAATGTAAACATTAAAGTTTTACAGAATAAAGATATTTAGAAAACATGTAGAGAAAGTAGAAAGCTATTCATTGACCTCAGTTCCCTATTTTAGAAGTAAACCTTTAAACAACTTCATGTACATTCTTTCAGAGTTCTTTTTCTATGCATTCTCTCCTCTATAGATAAGTCAGCTAGATATTTTTAGAAAAATTTTATTTGTATTTTTTAATATACAGCTTGATTTTACTCAATTATGGTCCTCTTTATACATCAGAACAGCCAGACCTAAATTATACACATATCTTATCTTAAACCCTACATGTTAAAATTTTCATATCTGCATAGGTGACCATAAATTATTTATTGTTTTTATAAGTATGTAGCCTGTTTCCAGTTGTTTATTATAGCCAATAATGCTACAGTGTATTTCCTTGGATATTTGTCTTTCCCCATCTAGGACACCAAAAACTTGAGTTCACCATGTTCAGCTTTCTATTCATATGAATAACAAAAAGGATGTATTAATTCAGAAAAAAATGTTTTAGGAAGGGAATAACAGATTGATTAAACATATAGTATAAAATGCAATTTTCATGTATCATTTCCTTATTCAAGTATTATTCTATGTAGCAAACCATAAGCATTAAAAAGCAGAGTTCTCATATTATTTTTTAATTAATCACCCTCATTTTATCTTTGAAGCCCTTTGTGTGGCTAATGAAATTGCCTTTGACATGATCTAATTTGGAGTATTTCTTTTTTTAACAATAATAGTTCCTTAAAAAAAAAAAAAGAACTCTATATGGTACTTGTTCTACACTATCTAAATCTAGAGTAGTCTGATTTTTGTATTGGAGTTTTAATCCTAATTAAAGATTGTTCCCAGTTCCTGCATCACTATTGCTGAGGGGTTCAAATAGAGTTTCCAGTCACTGCCTGTAATAGGAGTACCTTTTTTAAAATATATAATGCCTATTTCTTTTCATCAGATTATGAAGGCTGCTACCATTTGCAGAGCTCTGAGACATTCTGCTTTTTTTCTCTTTCTTCTTTTTTTTTTTTTTGAGCTGTATTTATATCTGTGGCCAGTTGTATATTTGGATGGGTAGCTACATTTAATTTCTTTTCATGCAGCTATTTCCCACTCTTTGGGAAGAGAAAATAGTTTTTCTTTTCAGAGAGGAGTGGAGCCCCTGAGTGGGGATGCATCATTAAGCAGATCCTGGTGGAGACGCACTATTCTGCACCTCTCTGGTCACAGCAGCCTCTGCTTTAACTATTTAACCATTTCCTATCACCATGTTGTAGGCTATAATGACATCTGTGTTCACAAACTATTGTGTCTATAGGAACCCGTATCTTTCTCCCCAACTGGCAAGTTTAAAAAGTTCACCTCTATTTCCAGTGCTAGGCAGAATACCTGACTCAAATTAGTTGATTAATCAATTCTTGTTGAAAGAATTAATGTATCTAAATGATTAAAGTTTCTCTTTCCTAAAGATGCACTATGAAGACAGTGTATCTTCATGTTATTTAAAGGTAATTAATCAGGTTGATTCCATTAAAATTTGTATATTTTGTTTGGAAAGATAAAGGTAACCATAGCCCAATTTTTTATGCTCAAATACAGTATTTAAAAATGTCCTTTCCCTGGCTGGGTAGCTCCATTGGTTACAGTGTTGTCCTGATATGCCAAGCTGGCAGGTTTAATCCTAGGTCTGGTCACACAAAAGAACCAACCAGTGAAGGCATAAATAAATGGAACAACAAATGGTCTCTCTCTCTCTCTCTCTCTCTCTCTCTCTCTTTCTCTCTCTCTCCCACACACACACTGCCCCCCCAAAGTCAATAAGCAATAATACAAAAGCTCCATAAGGGCTTGAACAATCTCTTCTTTTGGGTCTAGCTTTTTTTTTTTTTTTTAATAAGGAAGAGAAGGAAGTCTGGGAAAATCTTCTCACTATATAGCATTGAGCCAATGTTAACCTTTTGCATGGAAGTAATATTTTTTTTTCCATCCCTAGGGGGGAAAAAAAGAAAGCTTATAAAGAAAAGTTACAGGACAACTAATTATTTGGAGAAAATATTTTTTTTTAAAGGAGAACACTTATGTTTCAACTTGAAGAATAATTTTTCCTCATAATTAGAGCTTATTCTTTACACTTATTTTCTTCATTTTTATCTTAGAAAACAAATTAGAAGCCAGCTAGAAGGAGCAATCTACAATTTTGTCACAGCAAACTGCTCATCCATGTTCCCTCTGAATACACTGACCATCTGATGACAGAAAGAACATGTAATCGAGGCAGCAAACTACCAGGGCTGTTCAAACCCTTCATTTTCATTTGTGCTAGTTGCCTCCACCATAGTTCTGCAAATAATCATCTGTCTCTGTAAGACAATTTTGACTGTTATTGCTCCTAGCAGAGTTCTTTAAATGCACTCTTTGAAAAATATGACTGGAAATGATTTCTAAACTCATGTATTTAGCACCTTAACCTCAGAGCCTGAATGCACTGTTGTTGCTTCTCTTGAATGAGAGTAGGACCCAGGGAGCGCAGTTTCCTCTGAGTTCAGTCTGTTGCGCGAACTCCAAGGGTAACCCTTGTTTTGCCTTATAGAATATATTTTCTGGTCACTGATAGTAGCTACTGTAAAAATAGTCCTGTACAAATTCATTGACCTTTGCAGGTATATTCTCTGATCATTTTGAATATTTTAACAGTTTCTTTGAATATATATGTGACCACTCTGGTTTTCTACCATAACCAGTTGATTGACTCTCACAACTGTCTTTTGTTGTATACTTTCTCAATTTAATTTTTCAGGTAAGTGAACTGTAGAAAAGAAAACATCAGCCTCTGAATCATTTAGATAGAAAATATTAGATATGAGTCTCTACTTATGATTTCTTTGTTCGAGGACTACTAAAATGTTTCATTTTTTATTTTGAATTCTTTCCCCACAGTGCTAATTGTGAGTGAAATGCAACTAGAGTTCTTTGGGCCTGCTTATAGATGGGCAGCCCACTAAAGTACATAATCCAATGTGCTGGGCACTTTATACTGGTCCATGTATTTACAAAGTGTTTCTCTTCCTCTGTCTCCTTCCATCCTGGAAAATGAGTAAGTATAGGATATAATATGTTGATTACATAATATTAGGTTTAAAAATATCTAAATAACATATTGGGGTATCACTGAATGTTTTCAGCTTTTAATAAAAGTATTTTACCACTATGCAGAAATCTGAAATACAAGGCAATTACAGACTTTTCTTTTTCTGACTAAAAGTATTCACCCAGAGGTACTGAAGCCCCATGGAATTATACTAAACTAGTACTAGACATCCAATTGTCAATTTTAGTTGACATATTAATCCATGTCTCCCTTGGCTGTGACTTGGTAAGTCAATTGCACTGTATAAATCAGAAGGCTAGTCGGTGAAATTGGATAACAACTTTATAAAACGGAGAGCATGTAGGGAAAATGCATAAAATTTTATCTGGCTTAGCATCAAAGTAGAAAATTCTAAATAATCTACAATTTAGCTGTTAATTTACATGCATTAAAATGAGAAAGCAGCAATCTGCAAAGATACTAGCTGTTTTAAATGAATACAATTTTCAAAGAATTTGGAAATGTAGTAGGAATTTATTTCCTATGAGCAGACATTTCCATCTATGATAGTCCTTTCCAGGCCATACAAACAGTAACAAGGGCACACTGCACTTTGGGTATTTAGGGCGCCCACTTGAGCCTCTTTAGTAGCTCTAAACTACTCCAAACTCCACTCGATAGTTACTATTAAGTGACACTTAGGAACCTAATTTCTAGCCTGTTTTTTCCCTGGTTTATGGTATATATCTAAAGGGAGAACAATATTTTTTCAGGTTATTAATCCCAAACATATGTATTAATTCTAATCAAGAATTTAGTAGTGTTTTCGTTTACCTTGCTTCTGTAACTCCCCAAAAAGGTGTATTGTGTGAATTTATCGAGTTAGTATAAATATTTTTATGTCTTATTCAATCTGTAGTAATAGACCTTTCAAATTATAAGTTTAAGATAAGCAAATGACCAATGTGACAAATAATTTTTCTACATTTCCAGTTCTGATAGTTTGGGGAGAAGAAAGAGAAGCTTCCTTCTTATTCATCCTCCATGGAGTCTTTTGGATGAGTAAAATAATAAAAGTTCACAAAAAATATTTTGTCTCTGGTATTAACATATAGTCAGAAATACATTTGGGATAAATATGAAAAAAATATAAGAACCGGAGAACTTGGCACAGTAGTAGGAATTAACAATTATGATGATTGTTTCTCACAAAGATACTTTTAAATTATTTGGTAAGTTTTGAATATAAATTTTACACATAAGTATTTTTTATTCAGGTGACAAAAACATTTTAACTTATAATTATAGCTTTAGGAGACATGTAGTCATCTTAATTTCACAGGTGGGCTTTCCAGGATTATTATATAGAACCTCCTAATGTCTCTAAGTATTTTTAAAAGAAAAAGAAAAACTGAAGTAGTTAGCTCCTTGGTGACTTATAAGCTTTATGTGTCACTATGTAATAACAACATTTCTCATCTATTTTTCAGTCTTAAATGTCAGTTCAAATATCTAATTTTTATAAATTATTAAGAGTATAACATCTGGATTTTAGGCATGGAAAGAAGAGGAAAATATTGGATAAATGGAATGGATGTCTCTTCAAACCATATTCACTAAAATGCACATATATTACTTAAGTTCTAAGAATGCTGCCTGGAATTGAATGTTGTGATCCAATAAAATTATTGATAAATTCTAGAATAAAGTAAAAAGAAAAATAGCATCTGAAAGCTGTGTTTGCAGATACCTAGTTTGTGCATTTTTATGAAACAGTAGGAAGACTTTTCAGCAACAATGTAATGGTGGATGGAAACAGTCTGGTTCATTAACAAGTAGTTCTTCAGAACCTCAGGGGAGGAAAGGTTGGAGCCAATTCTGTGTGAGTAGTAGAGTATCTCTTAAAGACATAGCTGCAAAATTAATTTGAACTTAGAAACAGAAACCAAAGGCTGCATTATTATATTAGAAATAAACATAAATCTTTCTGAACACTAAATTTTACAATATTTGCAATTTTGATAAGAAATAAAAATACACATAAGCTTCTCTCCTACTTGAAAGGGAATTTTAATAAGCTTTATTGGTAAATTCTTGGTATCTATGTGCGGGACTGTAATATATTCCTTTGTTTGAAGTAAAGCATTAATATCGATCCAAATTACTAAAGTCAGTAATTTTACAGGTGGTTTTTCCAGGATGATTTTCAATAGAAAATTTGGCTAATTTTAGATCATCACAAAGATAAGCTCATATTCAACTGTGTATCTCAGGTGTCTGGAGTGATTACCTTGGATGCTTACCTAGTATCTGTTTCCTAACTTCTTAATGTAAAATGTTTCACAATATGCAGATTCTGAAAATAAATCCAATCTAGAATAAAATTCTCAGCTCTTTTGTTTTTCTACCTTATAGCTTTAAATCATTTCTTAAGAATGATTGGTAGGTTGATTTTCAATTCCACAGATTTTGAAGGGAAACCAAATTCCTTCTTGTTGAACCATGCATTTTGCATGAACTTATGCATTTTTTTGTTGTTGTCCTTATGCCACTTTGCTGCTGTTGGAATGTATACTCTGCAGGATTTTATCTGTTTACATTTTAGTGATGTTTTGACTTTTTTGTTGTTGCTATATGATTGCCTCAGTCCCTGATACTAAATGATGGGACAGCTAACATCATTAGTAGAATCGAGGAAATTTGTAATACCCTCAGACACTGCTGTTTTAAAGACAAGACCAGTAAAGAGAATGCTGAGGATTAAGGTGAAATAAAATAATTACACAAAAATCAAAATGAGTGCCCTTGGATAATTATTGTACATAATGTATAAACTTTAAGATGTTTCCATTCAAATATTTGTTCTTCATGTCTCAGGAATGAAAAAAAAATAGACATCATGAAGTTAGGAATGCAAGTTATGTGATTATGGAAGTGAATCAGCCCTGGCTGGTATGGTTCAGTGGGTTGAGTGCCAGCCTACAAACCGAAAGGTCACAGGTTCAATTCCCAGTCAAGGTACATCTCTGGGTTATGGGCCAGGTCCCCAGTTGGGGACATGCGAGAGGCCACCAATCCATGTATCTCTCACACATCAATGTTTCTCTCCCTCTCCTTCTCCTTCCCATCCCTGCTCTCTAAAAATAAATAAATAAATTCTTTTTTAAAAAGTGAATCATTTTTTAAATTTGTGGGCTACTCAATGCTTATCATACTTGCTGATTTCCAGTCTAGTTAAACCAAAATGACCCAGAACCAATACTTTTTGTTCCATGCTTCTTACTCAGGGGACTTCAGGCTTTTCCTGGCACATTTTGCCCTTGCTATTGTCAGAATGTTGACTCTCTAAGCTCCGCTCATTTACAAACCTAGTTTATAAGTCAACTTCATAAAGACAAACATCAGTGCTAAATAAGAATATTAAATAATTATCTGTAAACTTTATCTGAACCAGGTAATTCATAATTTACAATACCTTAGTATAAATTAAATGCATTAGTTCATGAAGGGCGTTCTATGAGCTTTTTTATCTTTCAGCTACTTCGGTAAAACAATTAAATTAGGGAACATAAAATAAAAGGAAGAAGCATTTTCATAAAGCCATCGATCATACTAAGAAACCAGCTCTCATCCTGTTATGAATATCAAATTGTACTCCTGTTCATTTTTTTGTTCTTGTTTATTTAATGGCTATGTAGTCAAATCAAGGCCTCTTTATTATGTCATTAATTATTTATAAATGAATACTGTTACAGCAACCTTTTAACAACACCTAACTAAAATGTCTAAGAAAAGATGTATCCTGGCACAAAAATGACAAAGAGATGGTAAAGATATTGCCGAATCAGCTAAACATGCTATAGAGCTTAGAGTAAGCATTTAGGTTTCTCTCTCTCTCTCTCTCTCCCTCTCTCTCTCTCTCTCTCTCCCTCACACACACACACACACACACAAATAAATCTAGTTTTCTTTGCCCAAGTTACTGTCAGTTTTTTTAAATGACATGTTAAACTGCTGTGTCTGCTCTTTCATAAATCTTTGTTTAAAAATGATTGGGTACTGTCAATTAAATAATATAAGAAAGAATTCACGAATAAAAGAAGCTATGTTGTTATATAAATAAGTACCTAACATTTGATGGTTTTATCATATATGCTTAATGATTTGCTGCTGACACATGGCCGTTATAATAAATGTATCTGGGACTATATAGACTTTAGAAGAGCAAATGTACTATGATCATAAAGATGGGCTTTGAGCCCTGGCTGGTGTGGCCCAGTGGATTGAGTGCCAGCCTGCAAATTAAGGGGTCGCTGGTTTGATTCCCAGCCAGGGCAAATGCCTGGGTTGTGGGCCGGGTTCCCAGTGGGGGGTCACACAAGAGGCAACCGCACAGTGATGTTTCCCTCCCTTCCTCCTTTCTCCCTCCCTTCCTCTCTCTCTAAAAATAAATAAATAAAATCTTTTTTAAAAGGTTTTTTAAAAATATGGACTTTGATTTCTGCCTGTTTTGACCTTTTCACAGAGATAAACATTAGATAAGGCTAACCAGGGATTTATTTATTACACTGCATTCCAGTGTCCTCCCAAAGTGCGTGATATGTCCTCCTCTTTCCCACTGACTTCCTTTCTAGCTTTTCTTTTTCCAATCTTTCTTTCTTAGTTTTAAATCTTAGGCAAATCCTAAACACTCTCTTTTCCCCCTAGCTATATCCAACTCTTCTTTATTCTCACAGAGTTTCCAAAGTTGTATTCTGCACATTAAGTTATTGAGCAGATAAGGTGGACATGAAAGAAGAACTGCCCTGCTCTTTATTGTTTCTGTCCCTTCAAACTGTCAAATGTAGCAATAAACACAAAACTTGCTGAGTTTTCTATCAGGACTTTTATTGCTATCCTTAACATTTCAATACTTCAACTAAAGATTCTGACCTTTTAATTCTATTTGCTTCACAAATTCCGTATTAATTTTTGCTTTATTTCAAGAGATTTGAGTGGTATGTCATATCTGTAGACAATATATGATTATAATAATTTTTAAAATATGAGAAACTGCTGACTTTGAGCTTTGTCAAATCTATGGTACATAGCAATAGTACATGCCCAATTAAGATTGTTATATCAGATTCATATTTTGCTATACTTTTAAGGTAAGCATAGACTTCTAAAATATTAAAAAATTCACATAAAGGTTATTTTAAAAACTGGGAAAAACATGAAAGATATATAGAAACATAAATGTTATCATTCATAATAAACTAGTATCCATTTCCACAATTCTTCTCAGTTTGTTTTTCTCTTTTTATTTTTTTTTTTCATCACAAACTGATCCTGGACATGCAAGTTAATATCTTGACTTTCAACCATATATCTGATCATGTAGTTTCCTATCACAAGTACTTTCAAAAGACACTTTATGTGGTAGTAAGAATGTAGAGTCTAGAGCCACCTTCCTCGGTTTTAGTGTTGGCATTGCCACTTATTAGCTCTGACATTTTCAATTGTTATTATATAATTGGTGCTGTATAAAGATAAGCTATTTTTCTAAATACATTTTTAATCATTTACTATCTCATCATAATTTGTTATATATTTTATCAAGGCTTTTATAATATTTAACAGACCATATTTAGTTTCTGCTAGTATAAATAATGCTGCAAAGAATATCTTTGGGAATTGTTTTAGACATTTCTGCCTGTTTTCCTGAGAAGAGGTCCATAGATGAGGAATTACTGAACAAATAAGAATTACTACTTAAACACTCTTGCTACTTTTTGGTGAATTACTTTCCCTTGGTGTCACCACATCTTTCTCAAGCAATCTATGAAGGAGTCACATTCACCATATGCATGTCCTACGCTGTCCCTTTGATGTGATGCTCCTCTCTGTCTTTGCATTTACATAAATTGTGCTTCTCAGATATAAAGTTTTTAAGTTCTGGAGATGGCTATGTGGTAGGGTGTCCTATACAGTGTGCCTCGTGCTGGTCCTGCACTGAGAACTTCTCTGGTGAACCAGAATTGTTTTCCAGAATATAAAAATAAATGTATTTTGTTTGTCTATGCATATTTATTTACATGAAGAAAGAAAGTATATTTCTAAATCAGACATTTTCCTAGGAATACTGGCCAAAGCTTCCGTCCAAAAACCCATTTTATGATTATACATTTAATGGTTTATGGTTTGTTTTACTTGGCAAACTTATAGATTTATCTTTCTTAAAAATCATTAGTTGACTTTACTAAAATATGTTTCTCAGAATTCTCTTATTGAACTGGATGTATGCAAGAGAGATTTGTTTTGAGATTTGTTAAGTGTACTATGATCTAACTTCAGCCTGTCTACCAGAAAGCAAACTCCTTAAAGGCAGATATGAGATTATCTTTACTTAACAACAACAACAAAAAAAAAGTTAAGAAAAAATTTTAAAAGTACAGAAAAAATAAGTACAGAGTAATTTTGTAAATTTTTAAAAATTCTCACTATGCACTAAAACATGCTGATGGATGAGTTGATTGTTTCAAGGAGTAGCTGAATAATTAGCAGACATTTGAAATGAAAAAAAAAATTAAGGTTCCTAAAATATACCATAATCTCAGGTAAAAATGGCTAAAGAATTCTTTTTCATAGTTTATTCCATTGATTTTATCCTCCAGGGATTTTGAGATTGTCATTTCCTTGACCATTAGAACAAACAGATTAAATTTTGCAGGAAATGTAGACAAAGGATGGATTTGAGAGGTCTAAAAATTAATTTGGGGTCAATTCCTTTAATTTTATCTTATAAAGTATCTTTCTAGAAATAAGTTGCTGCTAATGAACTTTCATACTGCCCCAAGTTTCTGTTGCTCTCAGTAAACATTTGGGCAAGAAAACTAGTGTTTTAAACTGGCCTTATACTCAGCCAATTGCTGTTGACTTTAGAAATTCTTAATATTCAGCAAAGTTTTTTTCATAAAAAATTAGAAAATGTCTCAAAGTAGAATATATTCTTTAAAATAAAGTAATTTAATATTTTGGGTTACCTGATATCATTAAATAACATGAGTTATATAATCTAATTGTATAGAGAATCTACAACAGAACATTTGAAGAAAGCTGTTATATGGGGAAGCTGTCGGATTGTAGTTTCTGTGAATAATGGAACCAGGACAGGGGACAAAACGTAGCAGGGCCTCATTGATGGAAGAATGAAGTTGGTTGTGTACATTTTGGGCTTATTTATATCACAGAATATTACATTTTATTAGCCTGACTCCCTTAATGCTAAGAACAGTACCAGTCTTTCTAACTTCAATATAATGTATTAAAATCAAATAAAACAAATTTAATTGAATACAGAATCTTCACAATTTCTTCCTCTGTATTGTTCATGGTGTATTTATTATTTTATTTCAGAAATATGGCACAGTAAATAATAATGATAATAGGTAATATTATTGGGTTGGCCAAAATGTTTGTTTGTTTTTTCCATAAGATGGCTCTAGTGCTTAGTTGTCTTTAACTTCATTCAAAACACTTTCATTAGATTGTATTGTGACAGCTGTTATATCAACATGCCTTTAAAAACCAAACATCAAATTTGGTGAGTTTTTGTGTAGCCATTTTAATATTGAAGGTGGAAGAAATTCCACAACATTTTTGGCATATTAGGCTTCATTATTTCAAGAATGGTAAAAGCACAACTGAAACACACACACATACACACACACACCAAATATTTGTTCAGTGTATGGAGAAGGTGCTGTGACTGACTGAACATGTCAAAAGTGGTTTGTGAAGTTTCATGCTGAAGATTTCTTGCTGAACCTCCATGGTCGGGTAGACCAGTTGAAGTTGACAGAGATCAAAGAGTCATTAATTAAGAACAATCAATGTTATACCACACAGGACATAGATAACATGGTCACATTTTCCAAATCAATAAAGGTATTGGTGGAAATGAAAAAATGTATATTTTATTTTATGGACTTTTTTGCCAACCCAATTTTTAGCAGTGTCTAGGTTTCAAGAACAATAGTACACATTTCATTAGGTTATTTTTTAAATTATCTCTTACAACATCACTGTGAGTTAGATTGTTAATGATACAGATGAGAAAACTGTGGTTAACTTGCAAGTGTTAGAGCAGGGATGTAAGAAATATGCAATAGAAGCTCATAAAATTTTGCAAAATGAGTTATGAAAATACATGTTTAGGATAAAAGTTCATTTTAGTGTCAAGAAGCATTTATTCCTTGTGTTCTGCATTTTCTGAAGTTTGTTTTTCAGGTCCTCAACTTCATTTGTGGGTGGCTGCTTGATCCGGTCATACCAAAGAATGGGACCTAAGTGGTTCTCAAACCTTTTAGGTTGATGGTACCCTTCATGTTCCAATAATTATTTCATGGCACACTGAGGCCAAAATAATACTTAACAGTTTTATTTAATAAGTAGTTAAGGCCAGTAACTTAATAAGCATGAGGAAAAACAACACACAGAAATTAAAAGAAAAAATAATTTAATTTTATATTTAATGTGATTACATAAATGAAATGTCCATGCCTCCTGAGTACTGTACGCTTATGTAGTATAATCTGATGCCACTATCTTAATGACCAGTTACACACTATTTTTTGCTTGGGATTGTTTTTTGTTGTTGTTTGTTTGTTTTGATTTTTAATCAAGGCAATTGCCAAAATCCCAGCTTTGCAAAAATATAGTATCATCAAAAGGAAAGTAAAATCAAGTGTTGAAACTGTGAACTACCTTAAAGCAATATTTGCATGATATTTAACAGATATTGAGTAGAGGAATACTTCAAATATTAAAATATTTCACACTGGCTCTATGAGTTTCTTGCAGTGTCCCATGGCACCTGAGCACAAAGTTTAGAATCTGTGGGACTATACTTTGTGGACTGGTCTTCAGGGCACATTATTCATGTGTGAGTCATTATCTCCGATATTGGAAAGAGTTTTCAGGAATTGACATTTTAAAAACTTACTGAATTCATTGAGGTGACCTTGGTTAATAAAATGATATAGGCATCATGTGTTCAATTCTAATACACATCATCCACCTATTGTATTGTATGTTCACCACCCAAAGTCAAGTCTCCTTCCACCATCACTTATGTGCCCTGTGCTCTCTCCTACCTCCCCCCACCCCCTTTCCTGTTGGTAATCACCATACTGTTGCCTGTATCTATGAGTTGTTTCTTTTCTCTTAGCCCCTTCATTTATTTACCCAGCCCCTTGACCCCTCTACCCCCTTAAAAGCTCTCAGTCTGTTTTCTGTACCTGTGAGTCTGTTTCTATTTGTTTGTTAGCTTATTCTGTTCATTAAATTTCACATGCATTTGATATTATATTTGTCTTTTTCTCTGACTGGTTTGTTCCACTTATTAAAATAGTCTCCAGTTCTTTCCATCCTGTCCTCAAAGGTAAGTCTTCCCAATTTTTCTTTTTCTTTTTTCTTTTTTTACAGCCAAGTAGTACTCCATTGTGCAAATGTACCACAGCTTTTTTATCCACTCACCTACTGATGGGAACATGGGCTTCTCCCAAATCTTGGCTACTGTAAATAGTGCTGCAATGCACACAGGAATACATATGTTCTTTTAAATTGATGTTTTGGGTTTCTTTAGATATAATCCCAGAAGTGGAATCACTATAGCATAAGACAGTTCCATTTTTAATTTTTCAAAGAAACTCCATACTGTTTTCCAGTGGGTGCACCAGTCTGCATTTCCATCAATAGCGTATGAGTGGTCTCTTTTCTCCACACTGTTACCAACATTTTTATTTAAATACTTTCAACTGTAGCTGAGGGAAGAAAATCATATAGATTTATGATTCAAATTGGACTCTACTATAGTTTTCTGACTCAGTTTATCTGCTTAAGAGACAGAAGGAGGCAATATACTGACCTGTATAAGATATTCTAAGTTCTTAATTAAATAGTAAAGTCATTTTTATTCTGACATTAATAGTCATAAAACAGAGGACAATTGTTTTGCCTCTCTGGCCCTAAATTACCTCATGGATGAAACAAGGGGATTAAGGTAGGTAGTCTCTGAGGAAAATTACGGCTCTCAAATTCTTTGTTTCTGTGACACTAACTGCATAGAAGAATTTTTTGACTTTGTTTCACCAGCACAAAATACTTTGCTAGTATCCTATAGTTATTGGCATTTACTAATAAATAAAAACATATACGGAAAAACTGATTTATATTAAATCTTATTCTTAGATATGCTTATTTCAAATGATTTTCCTTTCCTTACAGTTTATTTTGATTGAAATTGTGTCACAGGTCACAAGTATTTTTAAAAATTTTTTTTAAATCTTTTGAATCATTATACATTAAAAAAATTATCAAAATCTTCAATAATAGTAAAATCAGCAGTTTTAGAACTGTGATTTTTCTTTCACAGTAAGTTATATAGCTCAATTTTTTAGAAAAAATTATTTTCAATATCTATTGTGAATTCATAAGTGAGTATACCATCAGACATAATTGAGTCATCAAGATTTTGTTTCTTCAGAAACTATATTACCCTTGGAATGCTAAAAAGGGAACCAATGAAAAACAGAATCTCAGTCTATTCCATCAAATAAGGGAAGAGAAAGATAAGGGGATATCTCTAAGGATAATGGGATATAACACATTGTATTTGCTAAGCCAGCCAATATTGGAGGAAGGGATTTTAAATTATATATTGATGAGTGCTTATTGTCCCTTGAAAAATACAATCGATTCTGTAAATTTGCTAAAACCTGTTAACCAATTTATAATGATGAACATTTTCAAAAGCAGGATTTGCAGATAAAATAATTCAATTAAATATTCTTAAAAATGCACTTTGAGTTTTCCAAACCTCTTCAAGTGAGTAAAAAGAAGCCTAAATTAACAGAAGTAATTCAAATGGTTCTGATTCCCTTCAAAATCTCACCCAGCATTGTATCAAAGTCCATAAGGTCATTTCAATGACCTAAAATATACTCTTCTTAACTTTATTAACTTCTCTTCTCTGCATTATTTTTCAACACTGTTGCAAAAATTATTGGTTCTATGTGAAAAACATCAATGGAGGGGTTGGTGTTGCTTAAAATGCCAGACAGGAATCATCTCCCTTTCTAAATATATGACTGTGCAATCGTCATTTATAACCTTGACTTCTGTTTGGAACTCAAGAGTTTAAAAATCTATGGGGCATCTCTGGCTTGATCTTGTATAGGTATTTCCAGTGCAACAAATCAGCAAACAACTCAATAAATTTCCTATCAGGTCTGCTTAGCCCCTGTGCTTCTCAATTTAGCTACAGGCATCACCATGCTTCCTGTAATTCAATTAGAGTCTGACATGTCATAGTGACTGTCTCATTTATAAGATTGTGAGCTCCTTGAATAAAGGAATCACATCGTCTTTATTTTTGCATTAATATATAGTTTTGCATGGGGCAGATGCAAAATGAATATTTATTGCATTGAAGTTAATTAAATTGCAGATTGACCAAATATGGTTATTATAAGAACTGAATGATTTGGTCTAGCTCAGAGTAGAGAAATAAATCTTCCAGTTCCCTGAACCATAGTGTCTTTGATAACAGCAGCAAAGCTACCATCCCCATTTCCAAAGAAGCCACTGGATCTGGAAACTGGGGCTATAGAACCTCACTATCTTGCTCCAGTGGGGATGCTGCCCACACCTTAGCAAAGAGTCATCCTATTAGGATCCATGATGCTTCAGTTACAAACCTTGTTACCTAAATGGATGCACCATGTTCCGCATCTCTGGTCACATAACTCAGTTCCAATTCTAAGACACAGATGCATTTGACAGAAACTAAAGCACAACTGAACTCCAGATGCAAGGAGATAGGAAAATGTTTTTGTTTTTAATTTTATGTTTTCAGCCTCTGCAGTACAAGATAGCACAGGAGTGTTTTAAAGCAAGTTTGTGTGAGCCAGCCCCAGGAAGTACTTGCCACTCATATGTATATATGCTCTTCATCTTAGACCTAAATTTTAAAACAGGAACAGCTGGAACCACAACAATATCCTAGCTAATATGATGCAACTATCCCTCTATAAAGAAAAATGACTCCATTAAGCCCTGTTCCCAATTCCATGTAATCCTTTCTCCTCTAATTCGGTCATAGCCCTCTCTTGATATCTTGTAAACCAAGGATACAATTATAAAGTTAACCACCACCTACAAGGAATATAAAATTTTAGGAGAATGTAAGGAATGGAAGAGAAAAGTAGAATTAGTTTGTCTAAGAAAATACATCCCAGAATAAGGAAAACTATGTGGTTACTTACTGAAGGCCTCATTTGTCTATAGTGATGCCATAGCTGTGTTTATCATTTTATCCCTTTTTTTTTCAAGTTCATGTTTCATTTGCTTCTCACCAACAGCCTCACAAGATTCATTATTTGTATGAGTGACAAACACTTGCATCTTGAGGGCCTGAACTCTCAGTGGCCCTCTTATGATGAGGTACCATAGCTCTTTCATTAACACATGGTGTATAAGGCAGTTCTGTCAGGCACACCAGATGGTGTACTGGGGTCCAGATCTTTCCTGCATCCTAATGTGCAACAGCCACACTCTTTTCTCTGATTAATGAGGATCAATCACTGTATCCCATAACATAACCATCTTTCGTGCACATTGACTAAATGTCATGAGAATAGAGAATGGCCAGGTGACAGGCTCAACTCTAAATCCAATAGAGCAATCACTGTATCTCCTAGTGAAAGAATTTCTTCCTTGAGGACTAAGATCTATAAGCTGGTAGAGACCAAGGTCAGAGAGATTGTAAATAATATTTCATAAATGGATGATAAAGTAGAATACTGACAGGTGCCATCCTACTCTCATTCTTGCTTCCCAGTCCCATGTATTTCAGCTGTAGTAAAAACAGCAATACACTGGTTGTTAGTTAAGAAGATTATCTGTGTGTGTGTGTGCTTGCACAATACAGTAGTACCTGAGTACTTGTCATTAATTCGTTCCAGAACTCGTGAAGGGCGCCTAAACCTATGACTACAGAACACATTTTCCCCGTAAGAAATCATGTAATTAGAAATAATTCGTGAAAGTTCCCCAGAACTTCCACATTTTACTGGGCCAATATTGAGCAATGAAGTTGTTTGTGATATAGAACCTTGAAACTAATCAGACATGGATTAAAAAAAAAACAATTAATTACATAAAAATAAAATAAAATTTAACTTCAGCACCTGTACTAAGAGGAGTTCCTGACATAATGGGATGGTGGCAAGGTAGAGGAGGAGGAGGAGGAGGAGGAGGAGGACAAGGGTTAATTGTTGGAAGAGGAGTCCTCTTCAAGACAACTTCAGGCAATTTCTCAGGGGTTGCTTCTGTTTTCTGTCTCTTGTCATCACTGAACACTGTTGGAGACTCAGATTTAGAAGTTTTACTAAAAACCTATCAAAAGAAACTTGTTTCTGTCTATGTTTCAAAATGTTTCTAAAGTGTGACATTGTCTATTCATTAAACAGGTCCACATTTTCGCTTATTAGAGCTTTGTCTGGGTGATACTTTTCCACAGAGTTTTGAACTTCAACCCATTTACTGCACAATTACTGTGACTCCTACAAGATCTTGCAAGTGCGACAAGTCCCGAGCAAGTGCCCATGCTGAAATATTTTTTTTCTTGTCAAAATGTGATGAGTACAGGGTTTGACAAGTTCCGAGGCCTGCAGTACCAAGGTATGATGGTATATAAAATTACCAAATCTTATAAGGTTCTTTTTTCCTTTTTTTTCCCCTCGAGGAGAGTGCAAACTTAGTCCCCCACTACCACAAATCATGCAGTCGAGTTTCCCACATTTGGGGAAACCGCAGCGGTCAGCACATCTAGAGAGTGACGGATAAGCCTCGCCCCGGGAAACCACCTGCATGATTGTGGTATCTCCTCTGCCAGGTAAGTATATAAGGTTAGTTTTTCTATTGGAACCATTGCTAAATAGTAAACATAATCTTCCATTGTTTTATAAGGCTCAGTATCTCTGTGTGATGGAGCACATGGTATGAATATTGACCCCTGTTGTAACTATCCCCTTGCTCCACTTCTTCTGCTATGAAGTAAAATCCTTGGCCAAAAGCAATAGTGTGTGAGTGAGACATATTAAAGAAGGTATTGAGTAAGTAGATATTGTTTGTAGAATCATTCTGAGGAGGAAAAAAATTTATATACATATTAAGTGTGTGTTCCAATGTGGGTAAATTGCTACATATTTTATTATCAAAGGGGTATAATATAAGTGGTATTTGATAGGCAGTAGGCAGTTTTTTGTTTGTCTGTTTGTTATCAAGAATGGTACCATAGTAGAGGCTCAGCATTACTTTTCTCTCTGCTAGTAAGTACAGCACTGAGGCTAGGAAATGCAACATTTATTCCAGATCCGTGTGGCCAGGCAGAAATAAGAAATTCTGTTACTAAAGAAGGCATCAGGAAGCAATTTGTAGGCTCTGCCACAACGCATAATCCAATGATGCAGAAGTAAATCTAGTCTCAGTTTAATTCAAATTATTTTAACAATAGATATAAGTAAAATTTATAAAGCATTTTAAATTAAATGTTTATGTAACTTTATTGAGCAATGTCACTAGGTCATTTCATGCACTGTCTTATTGGATTTTTCACAGTAGTATATAAGGCTCGTTATAATATAGACATCTAAATTGCTTGTTTTAATATAAACATTTGAAGGGCTAAGAGATTTTAAAGAACGTGGACACTGACAACAGTGTGGTAATGGCCAAAGGAAAGGGGGGGTGGGGACTGGGTGGAGGTGGGCAAAAAGTGGGGGGAATGGGGATATCTGTAATAGTGTCAATAATAAAAGTAAAGGAAAAAAAGCAATTTGCCTATAATCAGTGTCGAACTAGAACACAAGCACAGTGCTTTTCAAACTCTACTACTATTTCTTAAGCAGAGATACTGCTTGACTTATGTGGTTGGATTGAGTATCTAAAATTTATTGAGTGCCCTGATTGGTGTGGCTCAGTTGGTTGGGCATCACCCTGCACAGTGAAAGGTCACTGGTTTGATTGCCTGCCAGGGTGCGTGCTTGGGCTGTGGGTTCATTCCCCGGGCAGGGCGCGTATAAGAGCAACCGATCAATGTTTCTCTCTCACATAGATGTTTCTCTCCCTCTCTTTCTCCCTCCTTTCCCCTCTCTCTAAAAAGTAAATAAATAAAATCTTTCAAAATAAAGAAAACAATAAAATAAAATTTATTGAGTATTTATAATGTACAAGAAACCGTTTATTGTACCAAGCACTAGGTTCACATATTATATGGTTTCTCATTTAATCTTCTTATTGACCACATGAAATATATATGTTATCATCTCCAGTTTGTAGTTGACCAAATGGAGGTTTAAGGAGTTAAACAATTTACCCAAGATCCTATAGCTAAGAAGCAGGATTCAGCCCAAGGCCATAAGCCATCAACGCAAACACTGCTAAATACAATGCTGCCTTTGGAAGTCAGATTAGATGGGAACCAGGTAACAGCTTAGACACAGGCATAATTTGTTTCAGGAGTTAGGTAAACATAAATCAGTGATGTTACAATAAAGAAATACCTATTTCTACATGAGTTGTATACACAGTTAAAAAAATTGTCTAAACAAAAATTCAACATAATTTATATCCTACAAAAATATTGAAGTATGCGTTTCAATAAATTCCTTTTAACTCTAATTTGTTACTATAGAAAAGATGGAAGGAATTCAACTTTATATAAATATATCTTTATAAAAGTCTTCTTTTTAATAGCAGTTTTATGACCTAGATTTAGGCTCCACAAAGAATTGAGAATTGACATTTAAGGCAGACATTTGTTTTGCAAATGACAATTTTTAAAAATAATTCAACATTGTTTCTATGGAATAAAAGTATAAATGATCTGACATATTTTAGGAGTTTTTAAATGATTAAGAAAATCTCCCAGTATCGCATTGTATTCTAAATGTGGAAAAGACTCATGTACAATACAGATCAGAGCAAATATTTCATCCAAAAGAAAAAAAAATGTCAGCAAAGCATCACTCTGAGAATAGTAAAATGTTTAGTTTCCATGGAATGTGTTTGACAGTAAGATTTTTAAAAGATCTAAGAGGCTGACCTTTCTCCCCACAAACTAAGTAGACTTTTGAAATGAGCACATCTGGTTTATGTCCCTAAACCTCTGGCCTTTAAAAGCTTTGTTCCAAATTCACACAAAATACCATTCAGGATTGCTTGACATAGTGACCCTTCCCTGTAGGTGGTTAGGGGAATAAAGTGATTAAATAGAATCAGGAATTTAACATATATATAGCAAGTTAACATTTGCTTCCTGAAATAATTAGTAAACAGTTACTGTTCATAAGTATATATTAAGTAATTTTACTTTTTAAGTTCCAATGATAAAATATTGTTTTTCAAGAAGCAAATTTGTCTTTTTGTAAGTCACCTGGTAATTTAGAACAAAGCACATAGTGTTAAAAACTGTAGGTTTTTGCTTTATTTCAAAGCTCCAGTGCTGTCACTAGGGAGAAAAAAAAGCCACTAAAGGGTAGTCAGGTTGAATCCATAAATCCAGATGGCCCTTCAACATTTAACAAACTCTCTGGTACTCAATTGAGTTAAACATTAAATGGTGCATTGGCAAGGAAGATTCATTTCTATGAGGTCCACTAATAAAATGCTCAGAGTTATTTGTGCAGAGTGTAATTCTTTCTGACTTTGCCTTCCATTTGCCTTAAGGACATACCAGTTTAAAAGTGTTCAGCACACTGCACCATGCATAACAGGTAATCTGCCTAATTAAGTCCTATAAGGATGTTCTAAGTAAAATGCTGAAGTGCTTCCATAACCTCTGCTTCACCCTCCCCATGCACCAGAGCTTCTGAGATTGAGAAGCCCCAACCATTAACTCAAGTGTTTACACTCGAAGCTCAAATTTGACTTTGCCAGAATGGCTCATTTCATATTTTACTAATCTGTTTTCTCATTTGTAAGCAAAAAAAGAATCTGTCATTTTTTTTTAATTTTATGATTCTCTACTTCTTCTGATAGTGAATGATCTAACATATAACTGCAATTCATACCTCAAAAATCACACAGTACTAGGGCTGCTGTATAGAGACATAATAAGATTTGTATCCATATTTTGAGTGCATTCATTTGGTATATTTCAATGAATTATTAATTATGGCCAACAATAAAGTATTATTTTGCTCAGATGCACAGCAATGAAAAAGATGCCCAAGAGAAATTTATCTGACAGCTGAAAACAAAATGGCCAAAATCCACTCATCAGTTACTCATCCAATGAAGCATGAAGCATATTTGCCCATCAAATGCATTCAGTGAATGTTTTTCTCAGCTTCTCAATATTTTATCAAGAGAATAAACACCAAACATTAGGATTCAATTTAAAAATCTCAATGATTAAAAATAAAATATGGCAGGTGAATAATTAACTTTTAGGAAAGTTCCTCAATTATTGATAAAGTTATTTTTATTCAAATTACAACAATGTGGCTAGAATCATTATACTATATAACTTCACTCCATATTATATCTTATTTAATCTATTTTTATTGACACAAAATACTTCCTCTTAGTATACTCCCTTATAATCATTCTTTCTATTCTAAGCAGTAAAATCCTTTAAAACAGACCTCATCTAAATCACTGACTCATCTTTTTTTTATTTTATTGTGCACACTGGACTGATTACCAAATCCATCCTACTTATTCACTCTATACACATCTTTCAAGTTTGTTCCTTCATTTCTCCTTAGATATACTGCTTCAGACTGGGCTTTTGGCAGCAGTTTTTTGTTGTTGTTGTTGTTGTTGTTGTTGTTGTTTTTTCTCAACTGTAGAAATAGTTCTGTGATAAACCCTCCAGTCTGTTGCCTAGCAGCTGTTTTAGAGATATTTCAGGGATGTCAACTAAGGGACAAGCTAGTTACTGGTAGTTGAGCTGCCAATGTCTAATGACTAGTCACTAGTTTTTCCAGGACCTCGAAAGATAATTGCAAACAACTAGAGATGATGAGCCCCACAAAGAGCTAATGCAGCCTGCTAAACATACACATATCTGAGTGGGCACTTCAAATAATTGGAAGCAGACTTCGTAGTCCAGAAAAGCTGGATTTAAGTTCTTATTGTGTAGGGACCTTGGAAGTTACTGAATACTTATGCCTCAGTTGCTTCATCTTAAGTATTAATACTTATCATGTAAGTCTACTCAGAAGGTTGAGAAAATATTTGTGGAATGTTTGCCAGGCACTTAGATATAGATAGTCCTAAGGAAGGATAATTATTATAATTAGATCAATTATTAAATTTCTGAAATCAACTTCTATGTCAAAATAGTTTTTTATTGTCATAATTTAGACATATCTATCATTATTACATCTTTAAATTTTCACAAACCACTCATGATCTTCAGACCTATACTTCAAAAAAGATATGCTGAGTTTTCCACTTATTTCCAACTGATGCTCTTAATTTTACTTTCCCTCCTTAGTTCAATAATCTTTTATAAAAGCTCTAACAATCAGATACTGCCAATTGATGTTGAGATATTTTTAACCTTAAGCTTTTGGAATTATTTGCTATTTTAAAATAAAGTGTGAGTATTGACGTAAAAACCTGGATTTTTGTCTTCTCTTGAAAAATTCAGTCAGGTAATATTAAACCCGCGTTAATTAGCTCATGGCAAAAATCAGCTTGGCCTGGGTAATGGCTTCCCTCTTTTAGCAGTTTATCCAATATAATTCAACCTGCTTCCTATAGATCTGTGTCCTGCGTGCTCTTTACAAGCATTTAACCTTGTGTTGCCTGCCTCGGAATCTTGTCCTAGGGCTAAAATATGAATTTCAAATGGTTGTATGTTAGGTTTTACTTTTCTGTTTACCTTCCTCTTTTGGAAAGATATTTTGGCATTACTTAAACTAGTCCTACCTAGACATGAAACTTTATTAAAACTAAACTCTTAATGTTCCATTAAGTATTTTTATTTTAGCCTCCTCATCATACATATATATACATGCACACCCATACCATACATACATACATACATACATACATACATAATACATACATAGTCTTAGCTATTGGGTTGGCCAAAAAGTCCATTTAGTTTTTTTTCATAAAATAAAAAACATTTTTAATTTTCACTAATAATTTTATTGATTTGGATATTTTGAGTATGTCAGCTATCTCCCGCTATTGGCTTCTAGTGAGTAGAGACCAGGGGGGCCGCTAAGCATCTTCCAATGCCTAAGACAGCCCCACAGCACAGAATTATTTGGCCAAAATACCAGTAGTACAAAGAAACTTCACAAACTACTTTTGAGATGTTTGATCAGTCACAGCATCTTCTCCACACACTGCACAAATCTTTTTTTGCATTTCAGTTGCATTTTTAACTTTATGGGAATAATAAAGCATAATATGCTGAAAATGTTACTTATTTTCTTCCACCTTAAATATTAAAATGGCTGCCCCCAAATTCATCAATTTTAATTTTTTTTAAATGCACACTGATATGACAGCTGTCACAATACGATCTAACAAAATTGTTTCAAATGAAGTTAAAGAGAACTGAGCACTACTGGAGTCATCATACAGAAAAAAAACTAAACAGACTTTTTGATCAACTCAATATATACATATTCTTAACTTCTAAAATTTATTTAAAATTAATAAACTTTAAGCTCTGTCTATTAAATATGTGAATATTATAAATATATGCAAGGTGATTCAATTTACTTATGTATTTTAATTGTATTTGTTCCATTATCATTTATCTGCCTTATACCCCTCTCCCCCTACTCTGCAATGACCATACTTGTCCATGTCCATGAGTCCTTTTTCCTTTTTGCTCAATCCCTCCATCCTTAACCTCCCTGACCCACTATCTGTCATCTGTTCTCCATCTATGAGTCTGTCTCTATCTTGCTTGTTAGTTCAGTTCATTAGATTCCACATATGAGTGAAATCATATGGTACTTGCCTTTCTCTGATTGGCTTATTTCACTTAGCATAATGTTCTCCATGCTAGGTGATACAATTTAAAACAAAGACAAATGCAACCCAGGGCCTGGTTTTAATGAGGAAACAGGCAAGTTTGTAATAAAATTATAATTTAAGACTAAATATAATGTAATAAGATAGAGATGAAAACAAGAAAAAAACACTGGAAAAATCTCATTGCAACATAAAAGAAGGTACCTGGAGACAGCGACATTTGACTATGCCTTGAAAAGTAGTTTTGATTTAAAAAGGAGGACATAAAGGGAGAAGGCAAAGGGAATAGCAGGATAGAAGTACAGAAAGGGAAGGTATGATTTCTATTTTGGAGGTTAAGATGTGATGAGGAAGCAGGTGGTAGGTAGTGGAAGATAACTAGGTAAAGCATAATGCAAGCAGGATGTCCATTGCCGACTGCTAGTCCAAGGTGCTAGGGCTTCACTTCGATACTGCAGTTACAAGTAACCACTTAAGAAGATTTCTGAACAAAATAGTCACATGACATGACTTTCATTCTAGTTTACCATAGTAAGATTCCTCAAACATAAGGTATCAACGCAGAATGAAAGTAAATGATCCTTGTCTAATACAAATTTTCACTAATTTAAGGACAAACCTGTGCCATCCAGAATTGACAAGATGGGCATCCCTGTCTAATGGTGAGGAACTGAAAAAAATTAAAAACTTTGGAATATCAGGGACAGACATAGTAATAAATGTTGCTATTCACTCTTTTTTTTTCTCTGTAATTTGCAAAATCTGTAATGAGAATCCATTTTAACATCCATTCTGGACGTAAGTGCCCTGAGACCTGGTTCCAGATAAAATGCCAATCATCCTGTGCTACAGAAGAGCAAGTATGGCTCTTCAGCAAACCCTTTGCAAACCTGATCATTTATATTCCAGTTTTACTTTTAATTATCTGACTTCAAAATCATCTTGTTTATAAAAACTTTAAAATGCTGTAATAAAATATTAGTGTGTATCCCTCTTTATTATGTTAAAAGCATCACCTTTTTCAAGATCACAGAAAATATTAGCATTCATACACTTCATCTCTCAGGCATTCAAACTTGTGGGATCAACATTACTAATGAATATTCCATTAAAAATAAACAGTCTTCCTTTACTTTCAAGGTTACTATAAGAGGTGTGAACAAATAATACTAGCAAAATTGAGTTTTGTCACCCTTTTTTATTATAAGTGAAAAAGTTTAAAGGGGAAAGTGAGACATTTTAAAAGTAGTTTATATGTGTAACTCTAGGTATCTTTATTATCCTTGACATCTATGCTTTTTTACTTCCAATATCAGAATATAAAATAATTTTTATTATTGATAATATATTTATTTTAATTACTTAAAAATAATTATACTCTCTTGTTATATTTGCTTAATGTCATACTCATAATCCATGTGCAATTTCTGCTTTACATGTGAACTATTTCATAACAAATCTTCATAATTGGAATTTTAGAGATTTACCTTATATCAGCATTTTACAGAAAAAAGGATGATGATTTCTTTATAGTTCAAAAAATATATATAATATATATAATATATATATAATATGTATTATATATATAATGCATATATATATATAATGTGTATATATATATACATGCACATGCGTGCACCCCCCCCAGGACTTAATGAAATATTTTTATGTGGAAAGTAGTCACTCTCCTTTATCATGACACATGGACATACCTAGGTCATCCATGTTGCTTATTTTACAGTCCTTGTCTCATCTTGCTCCTTCATCTTGCTACAGGTTTTTGTTGTTATCTGCTCATAGCCAATATGCACTATGTTTGGCTTGTACATTTATAGCAAGATAGGGTCATTCTTTAATATATATTACCCTAATACCACAATGTTTTAAATACCACAAACATTTGGATGCGGATATCCATTAGAATATAAACTTTAGGAAAAATAGTCATAATCTCTCTTAGTCACCACTACATCTCCAGCATTTTAGCTGACTATTTTTGGTTCCACTAAAGCAAAAGATGTGAACATATTGCCTCCTTTTTGAAAAAGATTTTATTTATTTAATTATTTATTTTTAGAGAGACAGGGAGGAAGGGAGAAAGAGAAACACCAATGTGTGGTTGCCTCTCAAGCACCCCCTACTGGGGACCTGGCTGGCAACCCAGTCTTGTGCCCTGATTGGGGAATCAAACTGGCGACCCTTAGTTCACAGACCAGCACTCAATCCACTGAGCTACACCATCCAGGGCACATTTTTTTTCATGTGTGTATTAAATCCAAGTTCCTTGGTCAGCCTCTAATACCTGAGACCTTAAAGGACACAACACTTGTGGAGGGATTGAGATACACGTTACAGTGTGGAGAGGGTAAAGTCTTAACTCAGCCTTTGCCAGCATGAATGAGGAGGTGGCAACATTGTTTCTGCAGTGTTTAAGTGAAATAAAGTCTTCTAAAAGAATTATCGTGCTAGGCTGCCATTTTCTGGTCGTTTGGTTAGAGAGGGAATACTCTTTTTTTTTTTTTTTTGGTCACTTGTTGGTTATTTTTGGTGTGCTTGTTAGTTTATTCTGTTCTAAGTCTCAGATTTATGAAGCAAGAAGAAAACAAGGCAATTACAACTGTATTGCTCCCTAGGTTCTGAGGTCTCTAGTCAAGTCTTCTACCATGGGTATTGTGTGTATGTATCATGGCTTAAAGCGTACTTAGCAGGAGGAATAGAGAAAAGTATTTCTGTTCCATTTTCCAAACACTTGAGAACTAAACAGTATACTTCTAAACAGTCCATGGGTCAAGGTAGAAATTTTGAAGATAAAATAGCACATTAAGACATAATTAAACCTACCTTAGTAACTGACAGGCAGTGGGTAAGAGTTGTCTCAAAGACATCTAAAGCTACAACAGCCTAAGATCTATGTCTCCAATCATGAGACACTACTGCTGAGAGGACTGTTGAACTTCCTTTCTGATACTCATTGCTGAGATGTGACCCTGATGGAAATTGTGACCAACAGAGATTACCGGGAGAAGTTCAAGTTGAATACAAAATGGAAGGAAACATAATAACTTATTTCTTGAAGAATGTCCCTAATGTCTCCTAGATATCCACCGTGGGGTAGTCATTTAGTCACAGATGTTTTTGAGAGGATAGGTTTTTTGCTAAAGACAAAGCATATAATCTTGGCAGTTGTGTAGTCTCAGTGTTAAATGTAACACATTATAATTAGAATTGTAGGTCCAAAGCTCATTTAGTGTTCTAAATGCCTACAAATTGAAAGATTAACAGACAATTAATACTCAAGTTGCATGTCGATCCAAGATACATAAACTAAGACCTTCTTTAATAACTCTAGGAAGTTTAGGCAAGAAATCTGAAATTAAAATTTATTTCTTTCTGTACTTTACTTTTTTTTTTTGTTTTAAAGTTAACCTATGAGTTATAAGTTCCCTTTGTAATATATTGATTATTATCGGTTAGAATTTCTTTCTCAACTGCTATACCTGTGAGCCTCCTTTTATATAGATTCATGTACTGCAAAGGCTTTTACTATGCCCCAGGTTCCAGAAATGTACAGAACTGCTTCTGAGGAAAACTGTCTTGTCCAAAGTCCTGCAGCATTACAACAACTCCAGGTGGCTCTTTATATACTTCCTGTACCAACTCATGCTTTCCCAGTCATAAACCTGTGGACCAAGAATAAATTCCAATTAAAACAAGAATTTGATAGTTTGTGACTTTTAAATGGGAAGGGGATAAGGTTTAACACCTTGAGAATATAATTTTCTGGATGTTACAGTAACAGAAAATTATTAACATACAGTGTCAGGCAAAGTAGGTTTACAGTTGTAAGCATGTGTGTTTATTCTTGAATTATTTATTAATTATTGTATTATTTTCCACATGAACAACATTAAACCTACTTTTGCCCCATGCTGTGTTAAGCTGCTGTTGGTTTTCAAGAACCATTGCTGTACCCTGCTGACACTATTCACTATTTAACTTTGCCTGGAAAGGTCTAACCCCAGAGCGAATGGTCAGGGAATGGTAACGCCTATTTATATCACTGCAATCCCATGATGTAAGGAAGAAAAGCTTCTGCCTATTCTCCCAGTATATAATTTCTTCTGTGCGACCAAATTGGTAGGTAAGGAAAATGGAAGTATAATGATGTAAATTGCCAACTATATTGATTTTTCCAGAGCCAACTACAGAAGCAAGGCTTTTGCAATATCTCCAAGGTTGTCAACTACGTACGTTTAGATTTAGGTAGTTATATAAAACTCAAAACCGTATTTTTATACCCCCTTCTTAACTGTACCTATCTTTGCCAGTAACTTTCTCAACAAGGTCAGTACCTCCTCTGGGTGGCCTTCAGCGCTGATCACGTCCATACCAAAATTCAGCTTCTACCTGATGTGATGGTGGCATCACAATACAGGGGATAGAGAGTGTCATTTTGTTTGGCTCTTGCTTTTTCACTATTTCCTTAATGCTAATACAAAAGCTACTTGACTTTATTTTCAAACATGTACAAATCATATCATTCTGTTTATGTAAAGTAGTATGTTTTAGTTTCTATCATCTTTTTATGGAGAGAGATTAATGTTAAATTAACATATTTTTGTCTTTCATTGTCTTTGTGTTGCTGGTTTTATTTTAGTTTTATACCTGTTTTACTTCAAAAGACATGTACTTCTTTTTAATTATTTTTTATTTTAATTTTTCCTCTTTATTGAATTTATTGGCATGAAACTGGCTAACAAAATTCTACAGGTTTCAGGTGAACAATTCCACTGTACACTGTATTGTGCGCTGACCTCCTCAAGTCTAGCCTCCTTCCATCATCATTG
Organism: Mormoops blainvillei; assembly: GCA_004026545.1. Classification (NCBI taxonomy): domain Eukaryota; kingdom Metazoa; phylum Chordata; class Mammalia; order Chiroptera; family Mormoopidae; genus Mormoops; species Mormoops blainvillei. The sequence continues at coordinate 58,018 of PVJD01006466.1, read as the reverse complement.
ATCCCCCCTACACCTTAATACTCTTTACATGCCAGCATACTAATATATTTTTATTATCAACTGTATTCTCTATCTGTGGATTAAGGAGTTCATAAAATGCAAATAAAACCGGTGTGTATACTATGGAAGGTAAATACAAAACCACTTGTTCAGCTTTCCCTTCTAACCAGTAGCTTGAAAGCTGCTGTATGGAAATTCTGGAAACCTTAGTAGCAAATCTTCATTACTTGAGGTAACCTATGCAAGACCTTTGTTTCCTGCGTCTAAAAGTGCTTTTTCTCATGGAATTCTTCATGTCATAAACTACACTCATCCTTTCCTGTTAGGATTAGGACTTAACTATTTCCTTTAAGAAACTAGCAGGCTTGCTGTGAAAGATTCTAGTAATAAAATTATTTTTGTAATCATTAATAATACCTACAGGTTTACAAGTTTAAGACTAATGTCTGCCTTTAGAATTTCTAGTGCTTAGTTGATGCTGGAATAATTCATTTTGCTTATAGCTAAATTAGATTATCAAAAATTTTCATGTAACCTATGTTTTTTGAAATTCTCAAATATTTATTCTCTGAATATGACAATAATATTTTAGGTATTAATTTATGTTTGCTTTATTTTATCTCCATTTTTTCCTTTTTCCCTTCTCTACTAAGGGAGTTGGCTCTGTTTTATTTCCTCAGAAGGGGTATGTACTTACTTTTAAGGCAGTGGTCATCTATAAAATTCCCTGGAATTTATTTTCTAATCTTGGTATGTGGAAAAGGTAGGGTCTGAGAAGCGGGGGGCGGGATGAGGGAGGTCTTGGAAAAAGTGAAGAAGATAACAGTGATTTCATAAGGCTCAAAAACACTTCTTTGGCTCTGGGTAGGAGAGTGAGGTGTATAGGCTCTGGAATTGTAAAATGGGGTCCTCTTTTCTGACAGTTTCCTGGTAGAAGCAGTGAGACCCCAAAGTCTGGAGTAAAGTTCCAGAAGGCATCAGTGGATATAATAACAGATGAATCGATAATTCTGCCTCACATATAATCACCATGTCCCAACTGATACCATGTGGAGTCAGCAAACCTCCCAGACTGATAGACAAGCACAAACAGATACATCCCGCATCTCTGCAGTGAAGACATAGTGTTGACTGGTGAACGGAGACACTGCCCTAGCCTCATCCAACTGGAAGGGCCCAGTCTAAGATTCAGGAATATTAAACACTTCAACTTCAGGGTAGGCTAGAAGCTCCAACAATGACTAAGATTAAGTTTGTTCAGATTTAATGTGATGCAAGCCACCAAAACTCAATATAGAAGGTAAAGAAAATGAATTTTCAACAACACCTTAGTTTTTAACTGAGATTTTACCTTTATGTAAATTATCAGAAACTAGTCACATACACCATAAAGTGTAGCTCTACTTTAAAATATATTTTAGTATTTAGATTTTTATACACTATTTAATTATAATTTTTGATGGTAGTTGTAGGGAGTGTTTAAAATAGTATTCACATATTGTTTTCATCCATGTTCACAGGGATATCATCATTTTAAAGGTGACAAACTTACATCTTGAGCCAAGGGTATTGTTTTGCAAACAGTATGTGTTGTGCAAAACTAGAATTAATGCCTAAAGACATGATTTGATTATTTTAAAAAATTAGATCTTAAGAAAGATTTCATTATACTTAGAATGTCTAAAGGTTTCAAGGAGCATCTTGAATCTACAGTCTTTCCTCAATTTTAAAGATTCAGTAGTTGTCTGTTGCATTCCTTTCTTCTCATGAGACCAAATGCTTCAGAGAAATGACCTTCTAATGTGGTAAATTGAGATCTAACTACTAATTACTAATTGTTATTGCAATTCTTGACCTGATCTCTGGAGCTGGAAATCAAATCCTTGTCTCTGGAGTGTAACCAGATCTAATAGGCAGCTTCTGAGTTGACACAGAGAGAGCATATTAGCAATTGATTGACTTTTAAAGTGTTACCTTAATGAGCAACATTGGATGTAATGTGTTTTGAAGCTCAAACTAGGTTAATGTACTTTCCTATTCACTTACAGTAGTTAAGTACAAATTTTTCTATGCCTTTATTTAGATGAAGAAACATATTAGTGAAAAAAAGTATGAGAAAGTTTCCCATTGGTACATTTTTAATAGCTTCAAGCTGTTAACTGTTACATTGTCCCTAGATATGCACTGGCACGTGTTACCGTTAACTGATTAACACAGACACTCCTGACATACAGACATTTATGTTACTGGTATCAGCCATGAAAATGTATTTCCAAGCAATTAAGCCTTAACTCCTGCTGGTTTGGAAGCCACGAACCTTCAAATTCCAATTCAAATTATTCAACACCTACCACTGGTGGAAAAAACAAATACAATTTCATTAGTAAAAGCAACAAAGAAATCTATTGATAACTTTTAAAAGTTTCTTTAACATGGGAAAAATGCAAGTGTTCAGATTGTAAATTAGCCACACAACTCCAAAATGACCTCACTTACTTTTTTTTTCATAACTCTAAGGATTTAATTTATGAGGTCTTAAGGTTTAACAACATACTTCAAGAAGAATGAGAACAGCAAAATAAATACATGAAAGGTTATATGTAGGGGAGCAGGGAAAGAAAACAAGGCAAAGAAAGTAGGATTATTTAAGAATTGTGTAGTTTCAATCTTTTTATCAAAGTCCTATATGGCTAGATATCCACTTGAAATTGCTAAAATTACAACAATTAGATATTGGACAAGTGACTATAGTATTTGCCATGTAATTCCCACTATATTATAGGCAATTTCTTTTTCCCCTTCTTAATCTCCCAGAAGTTTGTTAAACCCCATGGAGAGACATTTATACATAAATATGTTTTATCTCTAAAAGGAATATAGCAAAAGGATAATGTGTGTTTGTGATGAAGAGGAGATTTCATCAGCACTAATTTTGCATAGTATCTGCAGATATTATAGAGCTATACATTTCATTCTTGATGATTATATTACTGTTTTCAGTGACTTTACTAATCAATTTGCTCCAATAACCCAAAAGCATACTTACCTCTACAAAAGTAGTATTATGTTTGAAAACATATGTATTAGAGACGTGGTAACAGGAACTAGAGTGTGTAACTGTACCAAATTATTAATGGTTAAATGATCTGTTATTGTTTTCCCTCATATTTTCTTTGTATTATACTCCTCAATAGTAGTAGTTTACTATTTTCATTCCAGAAGTAAATTTTAAAAGTTCTGATTTTTAACAGAATTAAATAATTTTAATATGCAGCTCTGCATAGCTAGATGACTTAGGGTTTTTTTGTTTTGTTTTGTATTTAATGCTTTAAAGCTCCGCAGTAGGGTTACTAAGATGATCTAGGGCCAGTATATTGAACATTTAGATTTTAAATTTGGGCTTTGTGTTGTTAGTGTTTTATTCTCACAATAATGACAAGTTATTATGTTTTTAGTTCTTCAAGTGGGTGTTATGATATATATACTACCAAGTTATCTTGAGAGCTTCCTGAGTACATCTTTCAAGGAAAAGGAAGAAGAATGAGCCAAGTAGCTCTATGACCAAACTGCAACATTCGGATTATCTCTGGAGAAGTAAATCTCTCTATTAAGTATATTTTCTCTTTTGTAGTTTTCTCAGAAATTACATTTATGATATCAACATAAAAATGATTCTCACTAGTGAGTTATTTTATCATCATCAGTGCTGATCATGGAAGATTTAGAAAGTAGCTAAAATTTGTCACATGATGCCATTTTTCCTGTTGGTTTAATCCATGCCTTTTTGTTTGCTTTTTGTTTGTTTGTTTTTTATTGTTATCCCATTTAATTTTTTATTTTTATTGAATTTATTGGGACAACTTTGGTCAATAACATTATATAGGTTTCAGGTGCACAATTCCACAACATGTTATCTGTACACGGTTTTGTGTCTTCAACACCCCAAATCAAGCCTCCTACCATTGCCATTTATTCCCCCTATGTTCTCCTCCGCCTCCTTCCACATCTCCAGCCAATCCCCACACTCTTGTCATGTCCATGAGTTTTTTCTCTTTTCTGTGTTCAGTCCCTCCACCTCTGTCGATAGCTATATGTAGAAGCCTACTCTGTATCTATGAGCCTGTCACTATTTTGCTTGTCAGCTAATTTTGTTCATTAGATTCCACATATTAGTGGAGTCATATGGTACTTGTCTTTTCTGACTGGTTTATTTCACTTACAAGGCAATCCAGGTCCATGCATGCTGTCACCAGGGGTAAAATATCCTTCTTTTTATGGCCGAGTAGTATTCTATTGTGTAAATGTACCACACTTTTTTTAATCTATTTGTCTACTGAAAGACACTTGAGCTGCTTCCAAATCTTGGCTATTGTAAATAACACAGCAATAAACATAGGAGTACATATATTCTTTCAAATTAGTGTTTCAAGTTTCTTCAAAGAAATTCCCAGAAGTGGAGTCACGGGGTCAAAACTCAGTTCCACTTTTAATTTTTTGAGGAAACTCCAAATTATTTTCCACAGTGGCTATAGTAGTCTACATTCCCACCAACGGTGCACTAGGGTTCCCTTTTTTCCACATCCTGGCCAATACATGTTGTTGTTAGTTTATTGATGATAACCATTCAGACAGGTGTGAAGATATATCTTATTCTGGCTTTAATTGGCTTTCTTTGATGATTAGTGACACTGAGCATCTTGACCATCTGTATGTCCACTTTGGAGAAGTGTCTATTCATGTCCTTTGCCCATTTTTAATTGGATTATTTGTTCTTTGGTATTGAGTTTTATAAGTTCTTTATAAATTTTGGATATTAACCTTTTTAAATTAAAAATATTCATAGAAAAGTGTTTTTTTAATTGTTGTTCAAGTACAGTTGTCTCTATTTTCCCTCTACCACCCCCCAGCCACACCCCACACATCCCCACCTCCCACTGGATATTAAACCTTTCATGAGATATATCAGCAAATATGTTCTCCTGTTCAATGGATTATGTTTTCATTTGTTGATGGGTTTTTTTGTTGTTGTTGTGCAAAAACATTTTAGTTTGATATAGTCCTATTTTTTATTTTTCTTTTGTTTCCCTTACCCAAAGATATATATCAGGAAAATCATTGTTACAAGAAATCTCTAAGATTTTACTGCCTATGATTTCTTCTAAGGTTTTTATTGTTTTGAGGTGAACATTTAAGTTTTTAATCCTTTTTTAGTTTATTCTTGTGTATGATATAAGAAGGTGGTCTAATTTCAATTTTTTGCATGTATCTGTCCAGCTTTCCCAACACCATTTATTGAATAGGCTACCTTTCCCCCACTATATGTTTTTGGCTCCTGTGTCAAATATTAATTAACGTAAATGCATGGGTTCATTTCTGGGCTTTCTATTCTGTTCCACTGATTGATATGTCTATGTTTATGCCAATACCACACTGTTTTGATTACTATGACCTTGTAGTATAGTTTGATAGTAGGTAGTGTGATTCCTTCAACTTTGTTTTCTTTCTCAAGATTGCTATGGTTCCATGTTAATTTTTGGAATATTTGTTCTAGTTCTGTGAAATATGCCATTGGTATCTTGATGGGAATTGCATTGAATCTATAAATTGCTTTGGGTAGTATGGGCATTTTAATAATGTTAATTCTTTCTATCCATGAACTCAGTATATGCTTCCACATATTTGCATTTTCTTCAATTTTTTTCTTAAATGTCTTATAATTTTCTGAATGCAGGTCTTTTATATCCTTGGTTAGGTTTATTCTTAGGTATTTTATTCTTTTTGAAGCAATTGTGAATGGGATTGTTTTCTACGTGGCTCTTTCTGATAGTTCATTATAGGTGTATAAAAATGCAACTAATTTCTAGATATTTATTTTGTATTCTGCTACTTTACCTTGTTCATTTTCTAATTCTAATATCTTTTTGGTGAAACCTTTAGGGTTCTCTATATACAGTATTATGCCATCTGCAAATAATGACAATTTTACTTCTTTCTTTCCAATTTGGATATATTTTATTTCTTCTTGTTGATTGTTGTGGCTAAGCCTTCCAGTACTATATTGAATAAGAGTGGTGCAAGTAACATCCCAGCCTTTTTCTAGTCTCAAGGGACACACTTGTAGTTTTTGACCAATGAGCATGCTGTTGGCTTTGGTTTGTCATATATGGCCTTTATACATTGAAGTATGTTCCTTCTAATCCCACTTTGCAGAGTTTTTATTATAAATAGGTTCTGGGTTTTATCAAAAGCTTTTACTCCATCTATTGATCTGATCGTATTACTAAAAAATGAATAGGTTAACAATGAAATCATGGAAGAATCACAATATACCTTGAAACCAATGAAAATGAGAACACAGCCAACCAAATTCTATGGGACACAGGAAAGGAGTTCTAAGAGGGAATTTTTTAGCTTTACGGACCTATCTCTAGAAACAGGAAAACTCTCAAACAATCTAACTTAACGATTAAAATAACTTGAAAAAGGACACCAAACAAAGCCCAAAGTGAGTAAAAGGAAGGAATTTAATAAATCAGAGTAGAAATCAATGAAATAGAGTCTAACAAAGCTATATAAAAGACCAATGGTGCCAAAAGCTGGTTCTTTGAAAAGATAAACCAGATTACTAACCTTTAAGGAGACTCATCAAGAAAAAAAGGGAGAGGACCCAAATAAATAAAATCAGGAATGAAGAAAGAGAAGTGACAACTGACACCATAGAAATACAAATGATTGTAAGAAAATATTACAAACAACTATATGCCGACAAATTGGACAATCTGGATGAAATGTATAAATTCCTCAAAACATACATTCTAACAAAACTGAACCAGGGAGAATCAAAGAACCTGAATAGAGAGATTACAACTAGTGAAACTGAAGCAGTAATAAAAATAAACTCCCAACAAATAAAAGTCCTGGACTAGATGGCTTCACAGGGGAATTTTATGAACATTCAAAAAAACTGACATGTATCCTTCTCAAACTATTTCTAAAAATTCAAGAGGAGAGAAGAATCCCAAGCTCATTTATTAACTAGTGCAGAATTATCCCAATTCTAAAACCAGACAAAGACGCTACAAAGAAAGAAAATTAAAGAGGCCAATATCCATGATAAACATAGATGCCAAAATCCTCAACAAAATGTTAGCAAACCAGATCCAGCAATCCATTAAAAAGATCATATATCATGATCAAGTGGGACTTATTCTGGGGATGCAAGTTTGGTACAATATCCACAAATCAATAAAAATGATACAACAAGGGTCCCCTGTAGAATTTAAAAATAACACAGGCAGACAAATCAAGCATACTAACTTTTTTAAGTGTCAGACCACGAAAGAGTAAAATGTAAGTGTCAAACATGTAATGTAGTAAGGACAGTAAAGACATAAAAGGAAACCTCACTTATACATCAGTTGTTGGGGTAAATCTTCTCAGAGGAAGTAGCATTTGAATTGGGTGTTAAACAGTGACTGCAATTACCCTTGAGGATGAGTTATTCTACATATGTGTGGGAAGGTAGTAAAGGGCACAGAAATTATTTGAGATTAATTGTTATTATAATAATAAAAGAGAAATTCACCGAAGTATGATTGTGGAGGACACTGAATAGCAATTTGAAGTGTTAGTTTTTTTCCTTATAAGCAAAGAGGAATATTTGATTATTTTGAGCCTAGAGAGTAACATCACAAATAATTTGCCTCTGGAAGATTAGACTTCCAGAGGAGAAATTCAAAATGCAGAATATGAAAGTGGAAAGTCTATTTGAGTATTCTCAGTATGAGGTACTAAGTCTCTAAATTAGAACAATGGCAGGGAGAATGGAAAAGGGACATATTTGCAAAGAACTTCTCTGGAAAGAGTCTGTGAGACCTGTTTATTGATCCTATAGATGAGTTGGAAGAAACAGTCAACATGATTCTGAGGTTATGATATTTTGCCATTGAGAGAAAAATACCCCTGAAGCTATAGTGGCATTATATACATATATGATAGGGTGGTATGTTAAAATCGAAGTTTCAGTTCAGTAGAAAGATACAATGGATGATACATAGAGTGGGACAAAAGTAGGTTTACAGCTGTAGGTACACAAAACAGTTTATTTTTGTATTATTATTCATTAATTGTACTATTTTTATACAAACAACTGTAAACCTACTTTTTTTTTGTCCTGTATACAACAGCATCAATGAATCTTATATACAATGATAAATGAATAAAGTTAGACATGAAAGTGTACCTAGTATATCACTCCACATGAAATTCAAAAGTACACAAAACTAGTATGTGCTGATAGAGGTCAGAATATGTGTTAAATTGGTAAGTGCTGACTAAAAATGGCAGCAGAAAACTTTTTGAGATGCTTGAAATGTACATTTTGGTCTGGGTTGTCTCTGGGTTGTATTTACACAGTTAGATATATCAAAGTACAAACTCATTAAGTTGCACCCTTAAGGTTTGTTAATTTTACTACAAGTATTTAGGCAAAAATATACAGAAAAACTGATTTATAGAGAAATGTCAGTGAATAACAGACATTTTCTGAATTTTGTGTGTTTAGAATACCTCCCCAGAATAATTTTTAATTTTATAATTTAAAATTTCTTTTATCAATAATAATAAATATGATTGGACCTATTGGACCTTTTGTACCTATAAAAAGGTATATAATAAATATATAATTGCAGATGAAAATATCAAACATCAACTTGCAAATATTAAAAGGAAATCTGTGCAAACCACTTCCATGACTCTTGGACCCTTAAGCTAGTGTAATGATCTAGAAAGGAAGAGAAGGAAATGATCAAAACCCTTTAAAAAATATTTTTTCATGGAAAGGTATTACCATTCTATGAATTTCTACTCCTCACTCCAAGTGGGAGGGTGGAGGACAAGGCATTACCTCCATTATGCAAACTTAGTTAGAAAATTTGCAAATAACGTAAATACCCATTTCACTGTAGAGGATATACTGTTGGCAAATAAGTACATGAAAATATGTTTAACATCATTGCCCATTAAACAAATGCAAATTAAAACTAAAATGAGCTTTTACTATTTACCCTTAAATAGGAAACAAAAGAAACCACAGAAAGATACCAAGAAAAAGCAACTAGGATATGGACAACAGTGTGGTAACTGTGGGAGTTGGCAGGTAGAGGTGTAAGGGGGATAAATGGTAATGGAAAAAAATTCAATAAAAAAAAGGGTCATCTGTTCACCTGAGCCCCATGAAGAAAGTGGCTTAATGACATCAACTGTATGGAATGCTGCCCATGGGTTAAGTAAGAAAAGAACTAAGAGTTCATCGATAGATAAGACTTGCTTCTGTATCACAGTGCCCATGAATGTCTCAATATCTAACTATGTGGTAAAGTCAGTAAAAACAGTGCAGCAGATAGAATTCCTAGGTATATAGGCTTATTGGGAAGAAATTGTGGTACTCCAGTGTGATGTTGTGTTTTATAATAAGAAATATATATTTGGGTTTCATCTTCATTGTTGGCACAGAGCTTCTAAAACTTTTGGAATTTCCAAAGTGATGAGGGAAGTAAAGGTGCCTTTTGTTAATGAGGTGACTTTTAGAAAGTACCTAATTATGTGAGCTGGTGCCAGAGGAGCCAACCATTAGGTGGTGTATATATAATCCCCCCCATATTGGAATTGGGTCCCAGAACTTTTATCCAGAAAGTACAAGCTGATAACTGACTGTCTGGGGAAGAAAAAGTCCTAATATGTAACATTCACTGATTTCCTTGGTTCATACCATCACCTTGACCTACTTCAAGCTCTCCAGGTAATGTCATTAACATGGAGTTCGGAAAAGATGTGCATTGACTCCAGCTCATTAACCCTAACACACAATCTAGAAAGATGTGAAAGCATCTGCCAGTGGGTATGCCATTAAAAAGAGGACATTATTTTAAGCAAAAGTTTAAGATATTGCTTTACTATGGTCCTCTCAAATAGTAGGCACATATCAACCCTATAGATGAATATTTTCATTTCATAATGAGAACATTAGCCCTATTCATACACTAGATCTCATAACAAATGATGCTTCATTCCCTTATCAAATCATGACAAATTTTCATATGTATATGTGTGCATGTATGTGTGTGTGTGTGTATGAAATTAGTTTGGAACCACTATTTTCAGATATATATATCTATAGGAAGAAAGAATTTTATGTATGTGAGACATTTTTAACCAATTTATTATGTGCCTTTTAGAAAGCAAAATACCACCATCATTACTATAGCAATATATATTGAGCACAAACAGATATCCTTTTATTTAGTAAGGTCACCATGAAGTTGCATTGGGAATCTCAAGGAGAAGTAATCTATTAGGAAAATTTCACAATCTCATTCTATCGATTATGCCTCTCTTGGAAAGTGATCACAATATACAAAATGTCACATAGAAATATTTCTGAAAAAAATTGAGCACAATAAAAAAAAATGTTGCACAACTGACTTTGTATACTTTGCTCAGTTTTTCTCATTTCTTGGAAGAACCGTATAGTCTCAAGTGTTCCTGAGCCTTTAAAGAAAATCAGAAGCTAAAAATTGGGTAAGAAGTGAGAAAAGTGTGACCCAGGTATCTTTTACTCAACTATCTAAAACTATGTCAGATTACAATTTATATAAATAAGTAATCATCTAGTTTTTCAAATGGTTTTAGTTATAAAATACCAGTGTGATGGTAAAGCAGCAATTTTACTTGAATTTTAAAAATCCAAGTCAAAAATATATACATTTCAAATTATATATTTTCAAGTTCTATAATAACCTAGGTTTTATATTTTTCTTGGGAGAGAGAATAATTTACCATGTACTAAGTAGTTCTCCAAAAAAAAGGAATTCTCTATAAGACTATATGATACTAAAGGAATTTTGCCCAATCATTCACTCATGGCTTTGGGAGGAAGTAGAGAACATAAATGAACAAAATAGAACAATTTTTTTCAATATTCATTTCTAAAATGATTCCATTTTCACATTTCATTAGCAAGAGTCATTTTTGATACTCAGTTTAGGAACATGAAGTGTTTTATCATGAAATCGATTTTCTTGCTTCTTCCATTTACATATAGTGCTGAGAAGTTTCTGAGCTTCCTGGAATTTCTATTAAGAATTTTAGATATTCCAGTAAAATTTAAAAATGCTAAAGCTTCTGATAATAATGCAAGCTTAAATTAAATAGATTTCAATCTAAAGAATTTAAAAATTTCCATTTGGCTTATAACACTTTGTTTTCAAGTGTCATGCACATGCTGCCTTTTTTCTATGAATATTTTAATTTCCTTTTTTGAAGGGCTATATAACAAAATTTTCCTAATTGGCTTTGGTGAGAAATAGCTAATGAAACAAGTGCTATGCAATTGCTTGATAGTAATGTTTTTGTTGTTGAAACCATCTTATTAAATTCTCTTTAATGTTCAAAGATCCCTGCTTCATTCTGTCAAAATACCTCACACTATTCTCAGTATTTCTCAGAGCAACACAATAAGATTTTAAAATGGTGACCATCCTTATTTTATTTTAATAATGGGAGAAACTGAGGCAAATAAATATAAATGCATCACACAGCATGTTGGTGGCAGGACTGGGAACAAAACCAACATCTTAAATTTTTGTGCCAAAAGCATACTCTGGAAATGGAAGAAATTGCTTTTTCTCAAAAAAGAAAAGGAAAACTAAATCATACAGTAGTACAACATCATAATTTCTAGATGTTATAAGGAATAATTACTCTTCTAAAAAATGTCTATAAGGTTTATTCATTACTAATAATATATTTAGTATTTAACCACTATGTAGAGAATTTCTAATGCTTCTATATAGAATAACTACAAAACAGTAGATTATCAGGAAAATCACTTATAGAAAACTCATGTTACTTTGAGCGATTTAATCTTTATTTCTTAACCCATAAATTAGTGCTTTGTAATATAATTACTTTGTATTCCCAACCTCCTTCAGACAGACACACATATGCTCAAATCCCAACCCCTTTCCTCCAGGGTGGGGGAAGAAACCTTTAAAATAAAATTTAAATTGTTAATTAATGGTTATGAATAAGCAGAAAGACATCTTAATTGCTGATGAACAGATAATACTGGACAATCTTAATATAGTTTCTATTTGTGTCCAAAATATAATGTCTAAATATCTGAAATGTACAGTGTGGGTTTAGTGCTATTTGTGACTTTCTTTACAGTGCTTCCTCTTGATTAAGGAGATATTAACAAAGCATTGTGGGCTTCATAGAACCTGCTTTATCTTGCTGAACATTAATAACATATGTTTGACAACAGAGTTCTCTTAAAGCATTTTTTACAAAGTTAAATCACCTGTGTTTTCCGTATGTTCAGGACTAAAAGCTGAAAAATCCCCATAATTGATAAACATACAAACTGTAGAAATATATTGTAGAAAATCTCTGACAATAAATATACGCAGTCCTTTCCAATTTGACTCTACTCTGCTTATGAAAAACTCAATATTGTTTTTTTTCAAAACCTCTTGGTTTCATCTCCTGCTCCTTGAAAAGCAGTTATATTTTATTTAATCAGCATTACTGAAGCACTGTTGTTCTCTTATTCCTGCTACTTTGTTATAGTACTCTGTTTTTTGCAATTGTATTCTTTATAAGGTTGGTGTTTTAAATTTATAAAATATTTTATTATCTATGAATTTGGAGATAGAATACATTATTTTAAGTAGAACTTTTTATATTATTTATACAAATGGGAGTTGCAATTCCTTCATTTTTATGGTATCAGATATGAATTTTATTGAGATTTCATATTCATTTTAAATTATCTTTGTTTATTTGCTTAAAAATTAAAACTGATTCCACTTACTTGCAAATTTTTATTGCACTGACTCTTTTTTATGCTACAGTATTTTTTATCATGCTTAAGGAAAAGAAACACGTAAATGAGATCTACGCTTTTAACAATTTTTTAAGTGTGCAATAGAATATTGTTGATTATCAGCACAACATTGTACAGCAGATCTCTAGGAATTTTTCTTCTTTCATGACTGAAACTTTATATCCATTGAAATAGCACCTCCCAATGTCTTCTCTTTCCCTAGTAGTTGCCATCTTTTCTCCTCTTCTCTGCTTGTTTCTTTTATTGTCATTTCATTTTGGTTTTTATATCCTTTAGTCTTCCAATATTTGTACACCACTCCTTATTTGTTTAAGATAATCAAGAACAGTGTCATTGTGTATATCAAGGCCTATAAATATTAATGTACAGTCACTGCATCTTCCTGTAGTAGGCACTTCCCTCTCCCCCACCATCCCTAAGTCTTCCTGCTGCCACTGTCTATTGTTCAAAGAAGGACTTGTCAAGCTCTACTTTTCTTGGATATTATGAGGAAGAGCAAGGTTGATGAGTGAGAACAAGGACCAGAAGAGCTGCAAATGTATGAGTTAGCACTAGAAAGAACACAGACCTACCAACAGGGGAAAAATGATTGGGAACATCGAGTCAATGTGTGCCTGACATAAAGTGGGACTTTTGAAATGTTTAGAGACATTTTTGAAACAGATTTGAAAATATTTTGTGAAGCAGAATGCATCAAGTACTCTTTGGAACTTTCCAAGAGAGACCAAAGTCAACACTCAAATTGCTTCTATTTGCTTTTGGCTGATAAACTAATGTTTATTGAATTTAAATAGCTATATAAATTTGGGGAGCAATTATTTGGGATTTTATACATAAGATAATTTACTATACATCCTACATGTATACATGAACCAAATACTGGCCTCCATATTACCACCAAACTATTATTTAGCAGAGTGCAAGTTGGTAAAAAACAAAACAGAACAAAACATACACACACCTAATGTTCCTTGGAAGGCGACAGCATAGTCAGAGGAAATATCAGAAAATTCTCTGAATTATATTTTAGAGGACATTGAAGTACAGAGATAATCAGGACTGGATGGTCCAAAAAGAGAACTAAACGTATGAAGCTTATTAAATTGAGGAAACCTAACGTAGTCCCTCACAAAATTGTAAAATAGACATTAGTTTTTAACCCATCCTCGATAGGCTGTCACTTTCATGGGAGGCAGACTCCTAATCCTGTTTGACAGAAACTGATCCAAGTCAGAGGCTTCTGTCCCACATCCCCTCACAGAGAGCTGATAACCAGAGTACTTAAGTGCTATTGTATAATTATTAAATAATTTCAGCCAAAGAGGGTTATCCTACCAGAAGAGCAATAAGGAAAGAGTGATGGGAACAAAAACTGATAAACTAATAGATTTGTACTAGAGCCCTTGACAATTATATGTGTGTTCTTAATCTCTCTCTCTCTCTCTGTCACCACACACACACACACACACACACATACACACACACACACACACATGCACACACATGGCAGAATACATTAAATTGTCTTGTTATTAAACCTGAGAATCTCTCAAACTGAACTCTTGTATTATCTTTCCCCACAGTTCTTGAATTATCTTGATTTATGTACATGGTCTACCTTGCAAGTCACCTACCCTTTTATCTATTAATAGCTTCTTTCTCACTAACAAGATTCCACCATTATTTTATACAGCTATATGCCCCTGATGAGGTAAAATGGTATATACCAAACATGACTGTTATGTTTCCAGTTCCTCAGCTTCCCTGGCTATTTGACTCAGTATCTCTCAAGGGGGTAATAGCATGTATTTCTGGGATGCTTTCCTCTACTAATAAAAGAGGAAGATTGTTACTGGCACTTCCCATCACATGTATTTCCTTATTAAACACATACATGATGATGTAGTGTCTGGAACTGGAGTACTCATCTTGCAGTCACAAGGTGACAAACGTGAGGAAAGCTGACGGGTTTATGGTGGTCCTGTGGAAAGATAGAAAAAGCTGATTCTCTTATTGTAAACCCACTGTGTATGTAGCCTCCATCCAGGCCCCTGTTGGACTGAGGGCATGAGAAGTGGGTATGAACATGAAGGACATGCAACTTTACCATGATTAACTCATTTTGTCTCTCTGAACTAGATCTCGTGATCTCATGTTTTCCGCCAGTGTCTAGATGACTGTGGCAGACCACTTTGTTAATGTGAAAGTAGAGTAACTTAGCAGATACTTCAGAGCTCTGCAGACGAAGTACCATGTTTCAAAGTTTTTTCATGTTGTTATGTATACATTAAATTCATTTCTAATTCTTGCATAATAACTCATGAAATAATGTATACAGAATTTTTTATATACCCCTTTATGGATTTGTGAGACAATAATTTGAGAGGGTGTTATAAACTCATGAGTAGGGCTGCTATAAGTATCAATATATATATACTTAATTTGTGTACTAGAACCAGATTGCTCTCCAGAAGGGCTACATCAGTCTGCACTCCCACAAGTAAGTGACGTATGCATCACTTTTAACATTTGGCATTATTCAGAATTTCTATTTTTTTGCCAATATAAAAATCATAAAGTTATGTATCACTTTAATTTAATATGCATTTCCCTTCATTTGTTCTTAGCTTTTGGAATTTACTTTGTAAATTATGTCTTCTCCTCCTCCTTTCTTCTTCTTCCTCATTTTCTCTTCCTCCTCTTCCTCCTTCTCCTCTTCCTCCATCTCATTTTTGCAAATCTAGAACAACCACTTTCATACTCTGCTAGAAACCACACTAAAGATCATCTTTCCCTGAATATGTTCCCCTATTAAATAACTTTGCCTAGCATGTACTTGACCCATTTCACCATTTGAACTAATTTAAATGTTACCCTTCATCTTGCATATTATTATTAATTTTTGTTATTATTATTATTTTGTACTGCACTATCACTAGGTTGTACAAATCTATATCTTGATATGATTATTAGTTCTTAATAACAGAAACCCTTTCTTATCATAAAAAGAAAAAATGCAATTGACTTAAAGTCAATATGGAAAGATATTCTGTAAACCAGAAATTTTCAACCTTTTTCATCTCATGGCATGCATAAACTACTAAAATTCTGCAAATTCACCAAAACTGTATTATATATTTTGCTGATCTAACACAAAATAGGTGTAATTTTGATTCATTTATACCAGATGACTATTGCATTGGCTGTTGTCAGTATTTTATTTGATGGTCTAAGGGAAAAGAGGTCAGTGTCCCTGACTAAATGGTCAGGTATTGCATGTTTTAAAAATTCTTGTGGGACATAGATTGAAAATTCCTGTTGTTACCAATCATTGGATTGAAATCCCTGCTGTTACCAATCGTTTTGTTGGATCTCAACTCTCCTTTAGTTTCAGAGATTCCTACTTCTTGAAAGAAGCTGTTACCTTTGGGAACCAAGAGATATATAATTTCCTTAAGCCGTTTCCTTTTACTTAAGTAAGGAATACCCTGCCTACAATAGAGGCTCTGGCTCTTTAATGAAATAAACTAACAGAGAACAATGGGGACTTACCTAGAAATATTTGTTGTAGCCAGCTTAGCTTTGAGAACTTCACAGGCAAAGATATACCTCACTCACCTTTGTCCACTCTGATGACACATGGTCTGGCATTAGAATGAATGTGTAAACAAATCATAGAATCTGTTAATCTCAAGATTTTTACTTCTTAGATATAACCTTATAGCAATTCTTCACTCAAAAGCAATGAGATCTGAAGGTTAGACTCTAGTGTGAGGTAGTTGCTTATTTGCTTATAGAAGTTATAGGACTATTACAGGTAAGCAAAGTTAAATCCCAGAGTCTAGCACTGATGTATCTAAATCAAGATACTTCGCAAAGATCTGAACCCCAACTCCTACCTGCCCCCCACCCCGAGCTTTAAATCAAACTTATACATTTATGCATTGAAAACAATATTTCCATTTAACTATTGGTATGCTTAGGTATTTGGATTTTAAAAAATGTGAGGTGAGAGAGAGGAAAGCAGGGGAGTGGGATTGCTTTTTGAGGCACATAGAGAAGGCAGCCCAGAGAGAAGCAGTGCCTTTGGCTGGGGCTAAAAAGGAGAATGGAGGACATAGGATATGAATAATGATTTACTTATTTTGGCCATAGTTCAGCATATGTGTAGAAGATAAGTTTAGAATATTATCTTGTGATAGTATTATAGACACCTAAAAATGATGTAAGACCTGCGGAATCAGTGCAAGATTCTGAGCAGGAGAGCAATTTAAAAAGAATTATACCTAAGAAGCTCATTTTAGCAGTTTTCCGCTGCATGGGTTTACGTAGAATAAAACAGGAAACAAGGACACTCTATGGCAGAGAGTGTTTTCTGCTTGTCAGGGCAGGCAGAAGTGGCGAGGGTACAGAGAATGGAAATAAAGGGATGTTGTGGAATTTGGAAATTCTCAGATGATGGCAAAAGGAGAAAGAAAAAAGAATTTATTCTGCCTTCTACGTTTTAAGTTTGGATTACTAAGAATATAGTGGCTCTATTAAAAAAATAATTAGAGCTATTTTCATAAGTAAATGGTTAAGCCTGATTTAGTGTTAACAGTGTTTATTGTGGTGATAAAATACCTGAATCAGGTGTTTATCTGGCATTTAAAGGCAAGGATAATGAGTAAATAGAATTGTTGGACTAGGCTCATGCTAGATAAACATTAGCTTACAATTGGTAATCTATTATCAAAGGTAAGGTTAAGGTAAAGTATAGAAAGAATGAAAATAAACGTTGGGAAATCCCTTATTAAGGGAGAAGAACATCTGTTTGTACCATATTTTAATAGAGACAGAGTCCTACAAGGCCTTACACTACTGAAAACTAAAGGCAAGTTGTATTTACGGTGACAAAATATTTTACTGGCAAAATTCAGTGATATTTCATTGAAGGATACTTTACTAATGAAAAATAAATTTAATAATACACTTCTTTAAGTGAGTCATAGTATGCATTATTGATTTTTTCCTCCTTTTTTCTTAAATTTAAGTATAATTGACATGTAAAATTATTTTCAGATGTGTAACATAATCATTAAATTTTGTATACATTATAAAATGATCACCATAATAAGTCTAGTTACCATCTGTCAACATACATAGTTACTAATTTTTTTTTTCTTGTGATGAGGACTTCTAAGTTGTATCCACTTAGCAACTTTCAAATCTGCAACATAGTGTCATTAGGTATAGTCATCATGATGTACATTACATCCTCATGACTTATTTTATAATTAAAAGGTTATACCTTTTGATCCCCTTCTCACATTTTACCTCCCTTTGTCAGCTCTCTAGTAACCACCAATCTGTTCTTTGTATCTATGAACTACAGTTTTTGTTTTGATTTTTAGATTCCATATGTGAGATCATCTGTATTTGTTTTTTTCTGACTTATTTCACTTAGTAAAATGACCTCAAGATCCATCAGTACTGTTGCAAATGGCAAGAACTCATTCTTTTTATGACTGGGTAGTAGTCCATTGTGTGTTTGTGTGTGTGTGCATGCATTTCACATCAGCTTTATCCATTTATCTGTTGGTGAACACTTAGGTTGCTTTGACACCTTAGCTATTGTAAATAATGCTGCCCAGGACATGGGAGTGCATATATCTTCTCAAATTGATGTTTATATTTTACTCAAGTAAGTACCCAGAAGTGGAATTGATGGATCATGTGGTAGTTCTATTTTAAGTTTTTGAGAAAACTTCATACTATTTTTCACAGTGGCTGCACCAATTTACAGTCCAACCAACAATGCTTACAGTCTCCATATTCTCTACATTTGCAAACCCTAGTCATTTATTTCTTTTTGATAATAGCCATTCCTTTTTTTACTTAATCTTTATTGTATTTTTTCCATTACCATTTAGTCCCTTTATATCCCTCTCCCTGAAGCAATCACCTCTCTGTTGCCCATGTCCATCAGTTCTTTTTTCCTTTTTACTCAGTCCCTCCACTCTCTAACCTGCCCTTCACTAGCTGTCATCTGCTCTCCATCTATGAGTTTGTCTCTGTTTTGCTTGTTAGTTCAGTTTGTTCATTAGATTCCACAATAGCCATTCTAATAGGGGTGAAGTGGTATCTCACTATTGTTCTGATTGTTTTATTGGCTTAATAATTAGTGATGTTGAGCATCTTTTCATGTGTCTGTTGGCCATCTGTACATCTCCATTTCAAAAAATGTCTATTCAGATTTCTCTGCCAATTATTTTTATTTGGTTAATTTTTTTCTGCTATTGAGTTGTATGAGTTATTTAATTAACCCCATATCAGATATATTATTTTCAAATATTTTCTACCACTCAGTCAGTTGCCTTTTTATTTAGCTGATGATTTCCTTTGCTGTGCAGTTTTTTTTTTTTTAGTTTGATATTGTCCCACTTCTTTATTGTTTTATTTTATTTTGTTGCTTTTTCTTTTGAAGTCAGATCCATAAAGTCTCATGTAAGACTGATGTCTGGTTGTTTACTGCCTATGTTTTCTTTTAGAAGCTTTAGCTGTAAGATATTACATTCAAATCTTTAACTTACTTTGAGTTAATTTGTGTGCATGGTATAAGATGGTAAACCTATTTCATTCTTTTGCATGTGGCAGTCAAGTTTTCCTAAACCACTTATTGAAAGACTGTCCTATTTCCATTGCACATGCTTGCCTCATTTGTCATAAATTAATTGATCACATATATAGCGGTGTATATCTGGGCTCTCTAATCTGTCACATTGATCTATTTTTATGCCACTACTATACAGTTTTGATTACTATGGCTTTATTACATACTTTCAAATCAAGGTGTGGGGTATCTCCAACTTTGTTCTTTTTTTTCTCAAGAGCAGATTGGCTAATTATGATCTTTTGTGAATTCATACAAATTTTAGATCTATTTGTTCCATTTCTGTGAAAAATGCTATTGGAATTTTGATTGCATTGAATCTGTAGGTTGTTTTGGGGACATTTTAACAGTGTTAATTTTTTCCACAGAATATCTTTCCATTTATTTGTGTCTTCTTCATTTTCTTTTATCAATATCTTACAGTTTTTCAAGTATAGGTCTCTCACCTCCTCTGTTAATTTTATTCCTAGCTATTTAATTCTTTTTGATGTAATTAAAAATGGAATTATCTTCTTAATTTCTCTTCTGATGGTTCATTGTTAGTGTACAGAAATGAACAAATTTTGTATATTGACTTTCTATTTTGCAGCCTTACTAAATTTGTTTATTCATTTTAACAGTTTTTTGGTATATTTTTTAGGGTTTTCTACTTGTAGTACCATATCTTCTATGAATAGTGACAGTGTACTTCTTGCTTTCTGTTTTGATTGTTTCCTTTCTTTCTTTTTTCTTTTTCCTAATTGCTCTGGCTAAGGTTTCTAATACCGTATTGAATAAACGTTGACACCTTGTCTTGTTCCTGATCTTAAAAGAAAAGCTTTTAGCTTTTCACTATTAACTATGACGTTAGTTGTGAGCTAACATCATATATGTTAGGTATAAGCTTCTTTCCGTAAGATGCTGGTAAGCTGAAGCAAGGCAGAAGAATACGGAGATTGTGTCCACCAGCCGCTGTACCCTGAGAGCAGCTCCGCAGGTCTCTAGAAGTGTGCCTAACCAGAAGTCCACCCCTTAGGCCACAGCTCCTGGACAAGTAGATTGGCTCCTTACAAAAGACTGCGGTGTGATATAGTCTGCTATCTTTGCAGTGCCCTGGGGATGGTAGTCTGCCAAGAACTGTTTCTGATTGTTATAGTCCCATGGGACCCAGCAATGCAAGCCCCTTAGCTTCCAGATCCAGGCGATTGAGGGGCGTCTCCTTGGCAGCACTGAAAAAACTGTTGCACCTGTGTGAAAAACAGGGCATCAGATGTGTGTAAAATCTCCCCTCTAGGAGAGACTGGCATTGTGGAGCATGGCAAAGGGTGAGTGCTAAGATGACACCCACCAAGGGAAAAAAATGTTGGCACTTGCCTTTTGCAAGGTGGAGAGCACAAAGGCGGCACCAGCTTTTTTGAGGGTAAAAATGGCACCCACTGTGGAAAAAATGCCACCCACTGACTTTAGCCAGGTAGAGAGAGAATGAAAAATGGTACCCACTAGTGCCTTTCTCGCAGGAGAGTATTGCAACAGGCCCCTACTTCACTGGTTGATGCTTTAAAATTAGCAAATGATTCTCTATTGCATGTAGGCTGGGTGCTTTTCAAATGGTCACTTCCGTGCTGGGCTCTGAGTAAAGTAAGATTGCGTGCAAGCCCTTTATTCATTTATTTGTTAATTTAATTGAAAAATCCTTAAATTACAGTTTACATTCAATATTACTTTGTATTAGTTTAATATGGCAAAGCCTTTAAAAGCAGTTTCTCAGTTCCCTACCGCCTTTTGGGTCTTGTGGACATGAACCTCATTGGTTTTCAAAGCTAGATGTTTCGGGGGAGTCAGCTGTTAGGTTAGGTTCTTAAAGCTCAGGGTGGCTGATGTGTGGTGGAAACCCTTTTCCCCTTAGGCGGAAGTTCCAGATTGGTGAGTTTCTTACTGATTGTGGATTATGGTGCTGGAGGTGGGGTTTATGGCGGGACCACATCTCAGCCCCTTCCATCCACCTCAATGTGGCCCTTTTGTCTTTTGCTGACGTGAAGGAGAGGTTCAGCTAGTTCTCAGGCTTTTTTCAGAGGACATTGGTCCATATGTAGCTTTAGATTCTGTGTGTCTGTGGGAGGAGGTGAGTTCATCATCTTCCTATGTCACTATCTTGGACCACACCATCTACACATTGTTGTTTTTGCATGAGAAAGAGAAAGCAATTATTGGTTTAGTTTTGAAACAAATGTGAGCCATCATGAAATTGCTTAAGAAACTGTAAAGGAATAAAGGAGAGCCTTTTATTTTAGGGAGCTTGGTAAACTCTATTACGTGAGGCAGTAGTTGTATGCATGAAGAAAGTGGATTATTTAGCAGTTATAGCGGAATATGTTATTCAGCTAGCTGATGTCTTTTCATCTACAGTTATGTACATGAAATTCAGTTTCACAAAGAATAAGGTTATTTGGCACTCAGGATGAATATCAAAGACCAATCATAGAGTTCGACTTTACTAATTCAGTCAACACATATTCTCTAATTAAACACATTATATCTCAGTTACTCTTAGAGGCAATAGACAGTAAGTTTTAAACTTTGGTTGGTAGAAATATCATCTACCTGATTTGTTGAAAATTCATATTTATGGTATAAATGTTATTCTTTGGTTCAGAAGCTGTTAGTTGTAAGTCAGAGTGGTATCCATAATTCTATATTTTTAACGTGTGACTTTGGGTAATTCTGCCACAGGTTTTCTGTGAAAGCACTGACTTGAGAAGAGAAAGGCAAATAAGACTCAGGTCCTGCCTCCAGTCCCTAATATGGACAGCAAACATGAAAGTTGGTAACTGTAATAGAATGTGACTCTAGAAATACGTGTGTTAGAGTCTGTGAGTGGTATGCCTAGGAATATAGACAACCTATAGCCGTAGGGGAACGCAGGGCTTTTTCAGCTACATTCAGTGTACTTGCAGAAGCCATGCAGGGGCTTGTCTTCTGTGTGCATATCTACCATATGGTCCAAGCTTAAGATATTCTAAGCAAAATGTCCCAAAACATGGGAAATATAAATCAGTATAGTATGTTACTAATATACAAGTCATTAAAAACCTATTACATGCTTTTTGTGGGGTGAAAGATGAGATATTTCGATTTAGAAATTTGAATTTTTGCTGTATGCATGGGAAGCAATGGAAGGCTTAGAGGCAAAGTAGTGATATTCTGAAGGTTGTATTTTAGAAGGCTCACTAGCAATAAAGTGACTTGGTTAAGCACTGAGGTAACCTAGACAAGAAGCCATTGTAGCTTGAAAATAGTTGAAAGCTGCAGTTCAATCTTCATTGAGAACCAAAACAAATCTCTCTATATACTTAAAAATACAATAACAGGTCATTTACAACAGGAATTTTGATTAGGAAAACGCTCTCCAAACCCATTTAAAAATTTGTTTTCAAACAACAACTTTTCACCAAGAAAGCTTTGCACAGGTCCATAAAAGTTAAAACAGAGAACAATAGAGCTGCCCCTGCTTATTGTGGTTGTGTTAGGAGGGAAAGACTTTTCCCCGCGAACTTCTCTTCATCTCACTTCCTGACATGGCTGGTTTTTAGGGAACTGTGAAATCTTAGGTTGTGAAACAGTTTGTAAATGACTAGATTAGAGCACTCTTTAGTCATTTTTAGGTTTTATTATTTAGATTTTTATTTAGGTCCTAAATTAAGATGACCACAACACCATTGTTTGAAGAATAAAACCTTAAAGGTGTATGTAAGGAAAATTTGTTTGTAAAGATTTTATATATCTATATCTATGTCTCTGTCTATGGCATATGAGATGTAAGGTATAAGATTGATAAAGAAGAAGAGGTAGGGTTATTGTTACCCATTTTCATGGAATTTAGACATTACAATTGTTAGACCACTCATATTTACATTAAAAAAATGGACTGAATTGTGAATAAAACATCTATGTGTTTTTATATCTTTATTATTTTTAACAAATATGGATTGCACTAGCTCCAGCCTCTGAAACAAATCACTACTATTTTCTTTTAAGCCTTAGTCTTTTATGTCTTTCAGTGTAACACTTTACAATAATAGCCTAATCATTCTCAACTCCTTTGGTATTTATTGCAAGGACATTAATTCTGATGGGCTCATTTAGTATTAATGTAGATGTCATAAGTACTTCAGTAGGAATAGGATTTCTACTGGAATTCAGCATTAATTATCCAGGTCATTACTTCAAAGTGTTACTCTTTCCTTTTGGAACTGCTGCACTTCAGCATACATTTTTCTGCAAAGCACATCAAGGCTCTTTCTGTTAGAAGGGGAATTTCCAAGTACTTGAATCTATTGAGAGAAAGTTGTGGAAGTTAACACAAATACAATTGACAAGATATGGTAATTATTAGACAACAGGCTGATAGAAAGCTGAGGTCTTAATTGAGCTTCTGTGGTCCCTCCAATAGCTTGAATTGAATAATGAACTTGATTGCACTTTAAATTCCTCTGGAGCATAAAGAAGCAAAAGTATTAAATTAAAGGTTCAATAAATACTGTAGGAAAAACTAGGCAGATACACGCAAAAGAGTGAAACCAGATCACTTTCTTATACCATATACAAGAATAGACTTAAAATGGACTAAAGACTTACACAATACCCAAAACCATAGAACTCTTAGAAGAAAACCTAGGCAGTAAGCTTTTTGACATCACTCTTAGGAATATTTTTTTGGATATGTCTCCTTGGACAAGGGAAATGAAAGAAAACAAACAAATGGGACTGCATGAATCTAGAAACTTTTGTGTGGCGAAGGAAACGATAAACAAAATGAAAAGACAGCCAATGGAATGGGTGAAGATATTCATCAATGAATGACACATCTGATGAGGAGTTAATGTTCAAAATTTATAAGGATCTCATACAAGTTAAGATTAAAAAAACAAAAACAAAAACAAATACTACTCTGATTACAAATTGGCCAAAGGACTTGAAAAGACATTTCTCCAGAGAAACATACAGATGGCCAATAGACATGGAAAGATGCTCAGCATCACTAATCACCAGGGAAATGCAATTTAAAACCACAAGGAGATATTGCCTTATACCTGTCAGAACGGCTATCTTCAATAAATCAGCAAGCATCGGCCAAGGTATGTTGAAAAGCTAACCATTGAACACTGTTGGAGGGACTTCTAATTGGTGCAGACATCATGGAAAATAGTACAAAGTTTGCCCAAAACAATTAAAAATAGAATTATCATCTGACCCAGAAACTCTATAGCTGGATATTTATCTGAAGAAATTAAAAACACTAATTTGAAAAGATATATGCACACCTATGTTCATTGTAGCATTATTTACAATAGCCAAGATATGGAATCAACCTCAGTGTCCACCAATAAACCAATGGAGGAAGGAGTGGCACATTTATGCAAGGGAATGGTACTTGATCATAAAAAAGAATGAAGTCTTTCCATTCGTGACAACATGGATGGATCTAGAAGGTATTATATTAAGTGAAATAAGTCTGGCAGAGAAAGACAAATCAATATGATTTTACTTATATGTGGAATCTAAAAAACAAAATAAAGGAACAAACAAAGATAAAAACAAGCTCATAGATACAGAGAACAAACAATGGTTGCCAGACTTGAGGATAGGAGGGGTGGAGAAATTGGGGGTAAAGGGCATGAGTGAAAAAGGTAAAGGGATTAAGAAACACAAATTGTCAGTTATAAAAATAGTCATGGGGATATAAAGTACAGTATAAAGAATATAGTCAATAATATTGTAATAATGACATATGATGTCAGATGGGTACTGGACTTACTGGAGTGATAACTTCATAAATTATATAAATGCCTAAGCACTATACTGTACACTTGAAACTAATATAATATTTTATGTAACCTGTAATTAGAAATAGAAATTTTTCTAAAAGTAAAAAAATAAGGTTCAAATAAGTCCTTCAATTTTTCATGGAAATTTTTTTTAAAATGCACACTGTTAAAAGCATAGCAATTAGTTCATTACTCAGGGACTATCTTGGACTAGAAAATTTTGTATATTCAAAACTGAAGGTATTTTTTAATGGTAAAAGCATGTCTTTGAATTTTATGGTACTTGTCTAGAGCAATATAAATTTCTTATGTTATTATGCCTTTATTGCATTAATCTAACATGCTTTACAGTATCTTAGAATAGTTATTTTTATGGCCATTCATGGTGCCAAGGTCAAGCTATTATTCATTAAAATAACCAGAAATTTTAAGTGTCTTAACTATATTGCTAGGATCTCTTATCACATTATATGTCTTTAGGAAAAGGATTGACTTGATAAAATAAAATTATTTTAAACTCATATGAATAGGAGAATGAATTCACTTTTTCCACCAGTGACCTCTGAGAAACTAATTCTCTAAGCATTATGTTATTATAGCAAATGCCTTTTTATTCTGAGTTTTATTCAAAGCTAGAGCCACTAAGAGT
The DNA here is from genome assembly GCA_004026545.1 of Mormoops blainvillei. NCBI lineage: Eukaryota > Metazoa > Chordata > Mammalia > Chiroptera > Mormoopidae > Mormoops > Mormoops blainvillei. The sequence continues at coordinate 32,006 of PVJD01006466.1, read as the reverse complement.
GACATCTAGATTCCTAACTTAACTGTAGGAATTACACCTTTAGTTTCAAAGTAATTCCAGGTATTCTCTTTATAAAATCATCTGTATCAGAGCTACTTTCAAGTTTTCTATATCATAACAATGACCGTATTGAAGGAACTCATCAATTCTAACAAGTTGCAATTATTCTTTTTATGCTACCAAATTAATAAAACAATTTTCTAAATTAACTGTAGGCATAATTTTTAAACTTCCGGCACATTTCCTAGTAGGTAAATTGAACAAATAATTGTGTTATTTAACACAGAGTAAACATCATGATTTTGAAATACTTTCAATTTAGAACAGAAGTTGGATGTTATAGTGAAAAGAATACTAGGCTGAGTGTCAGAATTGCCGAGTTCTGGTTCTGAAACTACCACTAATTACTTAAACTTCAGAATTATCATTAATCACAACTAAACTGCAGGTCTCCTCTTATTAACAGAGAGAGGAGCAAGGATCTACTCAGTTCTAAAACATTATGGCACGTATTACCAGTGGTAATTTCATTTTGATGTTTTGATATGTAAATATATTATGAAACCTTTAATGACATGTTTCTCTATCCTTGGAACTGGACAGCTTTCTTTGCTTCTTAAAAATGTGGAAAAAAAATCCCCATAAAACAATTATGATCCAAAGTCTTTGAAGTGTAACTCTTTGGTCACTTTTCTGCTATCTTTTTGTTACTGATCTGTTCAGGTTTTTAGTTGGGTCACTCTTTCCTTCCTACCTCTGAATGGAAAGTGCTTCAGTTCTCCCTCCTAGGACCTCTCCTCTTTTCTCTTTGCATTTCCCTCTTAGGTAATATCATCTACTCCTAAGGACATGAGTATATTTCCATGTTGACAATTACCAAATATATTTCTCAAATCCCAAACTTTTTAGAAATTATTTCATATCCAGCACTCTTTTTTACTTCTCCAGTTGAATGCTTTGATAGGCATCTGAAATTTACATGACTCTAACCAAACTTCTAATTCCCTTTATCCAAGGAAACTGGTTTCACTTCAATTTTCTTTCAGTCTCTAAAAGTGGCACCTCCATTCCTATAGCTACAATTTTATTCTAACTTGTATAAAATGGACAAATTTTCTTGTAGTGTCTATATCAGACTTTGGTATCAGGGTGAAGTTTGCTTTGTAAAATGAGGATGTAAATGTTTCCTCCTCTTTGATTTTTTGGAAGACTTTGATTAGGATTTGTATTCATTCTTCTTTATATGTTTAGGAGAATTCACCAGTGAAGCCATCCAGTCCTTGACTTCTGCTTGTTAGGTTTTTAATTACTGATTTGATCTTCTACTAACAATTAGTTTGTTTAGATTTTCTTTTTCTCCATTATTTAGTCTTTCTGGGTTGTATGTTTCTGGAAATTTATCTATTTCTTTTAGATTTTTTAAATTTCTTGGTAAACAATTATTCATAGTACTTTCTCATGATCCTTAGCATTTCCTTTATCAGTGGAAATGCCTCCACTCTCATTCCTGATTTTTTTAAATTTAAATCTCCTCTTTTTTTCTTAGTCTAGTTAAATGCTGGATTATTTTGTTTCTCTTTAAATAAAACAGCTATTATTTTTATTGATCATTTTTATTGTCTTTTTAGTTTCTATTTCATTTATTTTCACTTTTATCTTTTCTATTTCTTTCCTTCTGCTAAATTTGGGCTTCGTTTATTTTTTCTAGTTCCCTGAGGTATAGTTGTTTATTTCAGATTTTTCTTTTTTATTAATGTAGGCATTTATCAGTATAAAATATCTTATTAGAATAATTTTTGCTGCTTACATATAACATCTTATATTTACAATATTTATTTTAATCTGGTAACTTTGAATGCACACAAAAACTCTACATTTTTATACTTCCCCACATTATATATTTTTGCTATCACAATACAAGTTTTAACATTATGTATCAATTAACAGATTTTTGTTATAGTTATTTTTTTATATTTTTGTATTTTATCCTTTATAATGAAGTAATGAGTAACTTACCTACCACTATTACAATTTAGAGTATTCTGAATTTAACCATCTATTTCCCTTTACCAGTCAGTTTATACTTTCTTCTTTTGCTGTTACGTATGAATGTCCTTTACATTAGAGCTTGAAGAACCATCTTAACATTTCTTAAAGCCTGTCTATTGGTGATGAAGAGCTTCCGTTTTTATTTGTCTGGAAGACTCCCGATCTCTCCTTCAATTCTGAAGGACAGCTTTGCCTGGTAGAGTATTCTTAGTTGGCAGTTTTTCTTTTTCAGCATTTTGAACATATCATCCCACTCCCCGCTGACCTGTAAAGATTCTGCTGAAATACCTGCTGAATGTCTGTGGGAGCTCCAGTATACAGAAGAAGTTGTTTTTCTTTTGTTTCTTTCAGAGTCTCTCATTATTTATAGCTTTGGGGAATTTAATTATAAGTGGCCCCCTACTTGATATGCTTCGACTTGCAAATTTTTGACTTTACACTTGCATAAAAACAATACACATTAAGTAGAAGCATTACCTTTAATTTTGAATTTTGCTCTTTCCCCAGGCTGGTGCTATGCAGTACAGTGGTCTTCCATGCCCCCGGGGCAGCAGCAGTGTGCTGCCTCTCCCAGCCAGGCAGGAGTTCAGGAGGGTCAGCAGTCAGTGCTCTGTGGTGTACATGATTACGGGAGTGTTTTGGGATATTGAGCTCAGAGCACTTTAAGGTAGGCTAGGCTACATTTTTTGTTCTTTTGGTTAGGCTTATTGAGTACTTCCCATGGCTTCATTGGGAAGCAACCCTACCTTGTCTTAAGGTGAGAAGCAGCTCTATAGTGTGTCTCTTTGAATTTAGGTATTTTGTACTTTTTGGGCTTCTTGATTCTGGATATCTGTTTTGGCTTTTGTTTGTTTGTTTTTTCCCACTCTGATTAGGTAGGTTTTCAGCCATCATTTCTTTGAATAAACTTTTTACCTCCTTTTTACTCTTCTTCTTCTTCTGGAATTTATGTTATATATATATATATTTCTTTGTTCTCAGCAATTCCCATGCATCCAAAATATGCCATTTTGGTCAGTGTTTCGAGTAAGGCAATATGGTAATTATTTCTTGAGCAATGTTCTAGATGACCAGGAAGCTGATCACACACTCCATTCTCTCTTACCCTTGGAGGGAGAAGTGGAGCCAGGTATATATATATATATATATATCCTTTATGATATCCCATAAGCCCAATTAAGCTATCTTCACTATTTTTTGTTTTATTTTGCTCATCTAATAGGGGGAATTCTATTAGCCTGTTTATGAGTTCACTCCTAGGTGTCTTTTTTCCATTCGATAAAGTCTATTGTTAAAACGTTCTATTGAATTGTTCAGTTCAATTATTGTATTCTTTATCTCTGTGATTTCTGTTTGGTGCTCTAAAAATATATTGTATTCCTTTGTTGAAATCTCATTTTTTATGTATGGGGGTCTCGTCCTCAGTGAATATCTCTATGACTTATTTAGAATTCTCTATCATGTTAAATTATTTATCTCCATTTTGTTAAGAGTTGTTTGTGAAGATTTATTTTGTGCTGTTATTTCAAGTATATTCCTCTGTTTCTTAGTTTCCCTTGACCGTCTGTGTCTGTGCCTCTGTGTCACATAAACAGCCGCCTCTTCCACTCTTGAGAGAGCAGCTTGTGCAAAGGATGAACCTCGTCAACCAGCCCGGCCTGAGCTCCTGTGTCTCAAACCACTGCAATTGTCCAAACCACCTTCTTAATTTTTAGTGACTGCTACTCATTGAAGGTGTGCTAGTACCTGGCATTATCTCAAAAAGGAAAAATAAAGTCAGCATCTAGTCGCGGGCTGATTGAAAGTGAGACCCTCAGATAGCAGATGCTCAAGTATGTGGTTAAGACCATTGCATGAGGAAACTAAAAGATGGGTATGTTTGCCTGTTCCCTTTGTGCTGAGCCCAGGTATACAGCTGTGCTTGGGGACCCCCGTCCATGTTTAAAAGCTACTTCTTTCTTTTCTATAACCCTGTGGGGCTCATAAATGCAATTCCTCTGGCTATCAGTGTTCAGTAATTGGGTGGACTATCCCTCGAATGGAGACTGCAGGCCTATGGCATCAGTCATGTGTACAAGTTCTTTACAAGGAGATGCTGGTAACTTGGGATTCCCATTGTGTCCATTAGTCCCTTCAGTAGCATCTTATTACCATCTTAGGCTCCCGTTATCCTTTTTTAAAGTTTTATTTTCTTTTTGCTCCTTTGAATAGATAATTTCAAATGATCTGCGTTTAAATTTAATTATATTTTTTGTACTAGATAAATGCTGATGTTAATTCCTCTGTAAATTTTTCAGAATGTTTTTCATATTCTTCAGCTCCAAAATATGTCTCTTTATTATATTTACTGTCTGTTAAAATCTTCATATTATTACACATCATTTTCTTAATCTTGTAGAGCAGGATTATGATGGTTATTTTCAATTCTTTGTCATGTAATTTATATAACATTTCTTTAGGGTTGGTTTCTGGACTATTGCTTTTTCCTTTGGGCCTTGTTTCCTTCTTTCTTCATGTTCTTTATAACCTTTCATTCATATTTCTGCATTTGAAGAAACACACATCTCACCCAAGTCTTTACAAGGAAATACCTTATCCCATCAGCCCAGCTGAAGATTCTGGGACCTTTGAAACCTTTTCAGTTGATGTATCTTGTCTGGACTTGTGTATATAGATTCCTAATTAGAGGATTTAGAGGATTTGCTGCTTCACTCTCCCAACCCCCCCACCTCTGCCCTGCAACCAGGAACTTGTAATCTCTTGCTCTCTCTGATGTCTGTTTGCTGTACCACAGGTCTCCTGAAACACCAATATACAACCCAGCTCTTATTTTTGATCTCAGTGTCCAAAGTCTCAACAGCATGCTGAGTCAGAGGAGACAGAAACCAGTTCTTTGGGCAATTCCCCCAAAAGTCAAAATCGTATACATACACTCTGCCTCTCTTCTTCCTTCCCAAGGGATAATCCTCAGGTAGTGTGCCGTCTCCCAGTTGCATAAAGTTATGTCAGGCACTGCAAGTGATCAGCAGCTTTTCTTTGTTCCTAACAACTCCCATGCATCCAAAATATGCCGGTTTGGTCAGCGTTTCGAGTAAGGCAATATGGCAATTATTTCGTGAGCAATGTTCGAGATGACCAGGAAGTTGATCCCACACTTCATTCTCTCTTACTCTTGGAGGGAGAAGTGGAGCCAGGTCGTTATCTCTGAGCTTTACTGGCTTGAGGGAGGAGCTGATATAAATAAATTGAAGTTTCTTTTTTTAACCATTTTAATATGACTGTTTTCAGCTTTGTATTTGTATGAAGTACTATAAGTTCTTAGCAGAATTCTGGAATTCACTTATAGGTATTTGGGTTCATATATCATTGGTGAACCTATATTTCTGTGAGGGAAAGAGGACTGGGACTTTTATTTTGCCACCTTAATGATGTCATTCTCAAACCAATGTTGTTTTAAGTCAAAAAGTTTATAGTATTTTGTTACAGCAGCAAAAGGAAATTAATAGACAGAAGATTCATAATACTAGGTATAAAGGCACTAGTATCCACAATTAGGAACAGAGTATAGAATCAATACAAAAAATAGAAGAGTAGATCACTAAAACTAGTAAAGAATTCCAAAACAGAACTTTTATGGTCATCGGATATATGAGAAAAGGGCTGCTGCTCTGCAGGGAGGAAAACGATGATCTGTTTTAATGAATTGCACAGAATAAATTAAATATCCATATAGAAACAATGCTTGACCACTATTTCATATATATATATATATATATAAAAATTTCAGGTTTACTGTAGATATAAATGTGCAAAGTAAAACAATTAAGATTATAGAAGGAAACATTGGATAGCATCTTTGTGATATAGAAATAGGCAAATATTTCTTATTCAGGCATGAAATTACTAGCTGTCACTGAAAACTGATGATGAGACTATACCAAAATACAAACCCCTGTTAATTACAGCATCATTAAGGGAATGAAAAAGCAGCTTAGTAAGTTGGATCATGTGGTAAGAGTATGTTTAATTTTTAAGAAACCACCAGATTGTTTTCCAAAATGTCTGTATCATTTTTCATTCCCACCAGCAGTGAATGAGGGTTTACTTTGCTCCACATTTTTGTCGGCATTTAGTATTGTCAGTGTTCTGGATTTTGGCTATTGCAGTAGATGTGTAATGGTTTTCATTAGCTTAATTTGTATGATGTATGACTTAGAGCATCATTCATATGCTTATTTGCCATGAGTGTACCTTATTTTATAATGTGTCTATTAAGGTCTTTGTCTCATTTTTAGATCAGGTTGTTTGTTTAATATTGTTGAGTTGTAAGAGTTTTGTTTTGTTTTATTTTGTTTTGTTTTTTACTTTCATTAAGTCCTTTATCAGAAGAGTCTTTTGCAAATAACTAATGAAGTACAGTTTATCTATTATTTATTTCATAGATTGTGTCTTTGATGTCGTATCTAAAAAGACATCTTCAGTCCATGATCCTCTAGGATTTCTCCTATGTTAACACCTAGGGGTGTTATAATTTTGCATTTTACATTCAAGTCTGTAATCACTTTTGAGTTAAGTTTTGTGAATGTTGTAAGGTCTGTTTCTACATTTGGTTTTTTTATGTTGTTCCAGAATCATTGGTTGAAAAGCCTATTTTTTGTGCCATTGTATTGCCTTTGCTCCCTTGTCAAAGATTAGTTGCCTATAGGAGTCTATTCCTGTGTTCTCAATTCTATTAATTTTTGTCTATTTTTTTACTAATACCACCGTCCTCATTACTCTAGCTTTATATATAGGTTTGTGGTGACCCTCAGTAGCAACATAACTAGAATTAGAAGTAGTTTCTGAATATTTTCAATCACTGAAAAAATGTTTATGAATGAGGAGTGGCTTATATGGATGCACACAAAAAAATGGTTTTTGGACATTGAATGTACTTCTAGGGAAGATGCTGTGAATAATGTTAAAATGATAATGAATTTAGAATATTATATAAACTTATTCAGTAAAGAAGTCAAGGTTTGAGAGGATGGGCTCCAATACTGAAAGAAGCTCTACTGTGGGTAAAATGCTATCAAACAGAATTGCATGCTACAGAGAAATTTTTGTGAAAGGAAGAGTCAGTCAGTATGCAAAATTCATTTTAGTCTTATTTAAGAAATTACCACAGTCACCCCAACCTTCAGCAACCACCACCCTGATTAGTCAGCAGCTGTCAACCTCAAGGAAAGACCCTCTACCAGCAAGAAGGTTACAACTCATTAAGGCTTGAAGATGGTTAGCATTTTTTAACAATACAGTATTTTTTAATGAAAGTATGTTCTTTTTAGGACATTGTGATATTACACACTAATAGGCTGTAGTATAGTGTAAACAACCCATAAATGCACTGGAAAACCAAAAGTTTCATGTGACTTGCTTTACACTATATTTGCTTTATTTCAGCAGCCTGGAATCAAACCAAGAAAATCTCCCATGAATGCCTGTAGTAAGTCTTGAAGTTCAGTAGCCTCAGTCCTTCAACTTTATTCTTTTCCTTCAATACTGTGTTAGCTATTCTGGTTGTATTGCCTGTTTATATAAACTTTGGATAAAGCTTGTTGATATCCTCAAAATAAGTTGTTGGGTTCTGATTATATTACTTTTTAACTAAGTAAGTACTTCATTGTTCTGTCCCCTGAAAAAACACTTCTTCCAACTCCTCTCAGATTTCAGTTAATGAGAAGGACATTGCCTTAACTGAAAATTGCTGTTGGTCCACATTAGGTACTTTGCTAAAAAAAACATCATGGAGAACGTGAGCATATATACCCGGGTGATCACAGTAGAAGGGGACTGAATCATGATAAGAATAGTAGCAAAATGTGGAGTTTCTTTTAATCAGTTATTTTTATGAGAAGAAATAAAGGTATCATGTTTATAAACAGGGTGAGGCAAAAGTAGGTTTGCAGTTGTGAGTACACAAAACACAGTTTATTCTTGTATTGTTATGAATTATCATATTAATTTCCATATAAATAACTCTAAACCTACTTTTGCCACACCTTGTATTTGGAACATTTGTTAATGGATATTAAATTTTTAATTGTTTTTATTCATTAGGTTTAAAAACTAAAATCATATCTCTAACCAGTAAAATATTAATAGTTAAACCTAATTAAGAGAAATGTAAAGGATTAATATACTGACTTTTTGAAAATTTAAATAGTTGTCTGGAGCAGTTTCACAAATTTATATGGGACAAACGATGGCATTCTGGGAGATTAATAACCATTGTCTACTTCTGTAATTATCACTATGTAAAAATGACACCTACAAAGCATTTTCCAAACTCCCTAGAGAAACATATGCTAAATGTTGGACACAGCCTATCTGCCCTTCTGTCTCTGCAAAATGGCATCTTTAGAGGCTTTGGCTGAATTCAGAAAGCCCACTGTTCAGGTACTGAATGTTCAATTGAGAATGTTTGTAAGTCCGTTGACCTAAAATCCATTTATCAGAACAACTCCCCAAAGAATTGTCTTCTCATATATTTAGTTGTATAATTTAGTTTAGTTTAATTATGGGAAATAATGGAGACTGATGTAACAAACACCTAGGTATCGACCATTGAGAATTAACCAATGCCAACATGATTTTGCTTCAAAAGTATTTTCAAGCAAAAGGCTCATATAAAAGTAAAGAGATTTTTTAAAATGCCCTTCACTTTTTAATTTTTCATCAAACCTTTTTTCAGTAGATATATAACCCTATTATGAACTCACTGTGTATTCTTCTTTGTCATGTTTTTTTATTTCACTACATAGCTGTCATGCAAAAATAACATACAACATTAGTTAGTTTTTAAGCTATTTCACAGAAGTTTATGCTGTCACACTGAATTATCTAAGGCAGATCCGTGAATTGACTAGTCTGTTTTTTAATAGAGAGAATCTTTGTGCCATATGTGGGAGACCACAATCCTTGAAAATTTTCTATCAGTAGAAACATAGCCAGGTTGGACTGAAAGGGAAAGAAAAGACATAAAATAAAAGGTATTGGAGTCACCAAATTCCAGCAACAAAGAACCAGCTGATAAGCTACTGAGCTGCTAAGACATGCTACCTTCCATAAAAAAAAGGGAGGATGATCCAGAGACTGGGGGTGAAACCAGAAGGCAGGGTGCGCACTGAAGAGGATTATTTCTAGGACGTGAAACCTAATGGAGTTCGTGTGGCTGAATTTCAGAATTACCTGACATCAGTTTCTCAAGTTTTTCTTCCACTTTCTTGCACTTGGGACTGATATATTAACTCACTCTTTTATTGTCCCACCATTGCATTTTCCCAACATAAAACAAATTTCTTTAGTTTCACAGGTCCAAAAAGGGAAAGGGATTGTGGATGATGGATTATACTGAGACTCATTCATGCCTAGTTTAGATGATTTAGATCATGAGATGATCATCTTTGGAAATGATGAAACATTATGGAGGTTACTGGACTCTGAGTTGATGGTGTAATGGGTAGGTGACCTTGAAATGGGGATAATTACGCTTGGAGTTGATATGAACCTTTGAGGGCCAAAGGTTGGACTATGTGGTAGACAGAAGAATGGCCCCCAAGAATGTCCATGCCCTACACATTGGAACCTGTGAACCTTACCATTCGGAGCAAAAGAACTTTTGCAGTTCTGATTAAGTTTAAGGACTTTGAGATGGGGAGATAATCCTGGATTATTTAGGTGGGCATAACCTAATCATATGAATCCTTAAAATTGTAGTCTAAAGATGTAGAAGCAAAAAAGAGTGAGTTTTGAGATAGTAATGTGAGAAGAATTGGATATCCTATTGCTGGTTCTGAGATGTGGGGGCTACGTGCAAAGACCAGAGAAAGGGCCCTCAGAGCGTGGCAGCCACGAGGAAGGCTGATAGAAAGCCAGTAATTGGACATATCGGTCCTACAACTACATGCAATTAAATGTTCCCAATGACTGAATAATCAAGAACCTACAGAAAAGACAGTCCTAACGCTATGTTGATCTTAGACAGATGAGACCTCTATCAGATTCCCAACCTGAAGGACTATAACATAATAAATGTATCTTGTTTAAACCACTATGTTAGTGGTAATCTTTTATAACAGACTAGAAAACCAAAACAGTATGGTTAGCTCAATGGTGTGTTTTAAAATCTATCTAGGTCTACATTCTCAGATAAAATTTAATCATTTACGTTGCTATATTATGCTTTAAAATACAAATAATCACACTTTATTTTTTCTGTCCTGATGGATATTTATATAATTTCCGGTTTCTCTCTATAACAAAAAAAAGAAGAATTAAGCAAAAACATCCTTCTTTATGTCTGCTGTACTCAATATAAGTTTCTAGTCTACACCTAGAAAAATGAAAGTATTGGGTTAATAAAAATGCACATTTCAAAATTTATTAGTTTCAATACATTTGAGAAAGGTTTTACCAATTATTTTCCTAGTCTTTATTGGATTGATTCAGTTTTTGTTTCCCCCTACTTTACCCTTTCCAATATTAGAAGTTTTACATTTAATTTCTAGTTGTTTAGGGTCACCCATAGATTTTAACTTGCATGCTTGATTTAACAAAATTTCCTTAATTTTGTTTTAACTTCTTTTGTGTAATATAAGGATGTTAGTTTACTTTAAAACTGCTTTCCCACATCTTTTTTCCCTCATAACTTAATTCAAATTTTATGTTGTTTTTAGGCACCCCCTTGTTCATTATTATGAATTGTTCAGTTACTTCTTATTTAAATATACCAGTAGTTTATAATTTCTTTGTTAATCATTAATTCTTGGATGAACCTAGATTTCTTCCACAGTTCTTAAGGGATGATATGTGAATGCTTTATTTGAAATTGACAATTATTTTTACCTTAGTATTCTAAAGTTATTATCCTACAACCTTCTGACATTAATTTTTCCTAATGAGAAGTCTTCTTTAGTTAACATTTTTCTGTAAGAAATCTTTCTTATCATTTGATAGATTTTTAAGTTTGTGATGTCTTGCAAGTTTACCATTATGCATTAAGGAGTGGAATGATTTTGACCTTTTAAATTCTGGTTAGAACTTGATGGTTTCTTCAGTCTAAGAATTCATGAATTTCTTTAACTCTGAGAAGAAAATAGCTCTTAACTATCGTCGCTTGAAACTCTGCTGTTTTACCATTACCTCCACTTTCTCTCTGAAATGCTTATTAACATGCGTTTATATATAGAGAGAAAGAGTATATCATATTTAATTTATCTTTTACTTTCTGAAACTTTTTTCATTGAATTCCATGTGAGTTCCTCAGACCTATATTTAAATTCTTCAATCCTCTTTTCCACTGTGCTGTTATATTCTACACTTCCATAGTATTCCTTTTTTGTTTTTTAATGTAATTCTATTGTTCTAAATTTAATCTGTTGTTTGTTTTCAGAGGTTTTGTTGCTATTGTTGAGCTCTATTAAGTTTCCCTGTTTCTTTTTCATGCTGATCTTAGGTTGACCAAGTAGCATCTGTTGCTCTGAGCAGCTCTGCTCACTGATCTTGGTATCAGAGTCACAAAGGAAAACACATCAGAGTCAAGCACCTGATGGATGATGTTTGACTCTGTATAGACAGGAGACAGACCAAAGTCAGCTTCAGTAGTAGGTGTCAGTGGTTCGCTCCAGCAGACCTGTCCTAGCAGTAACACTCAGCATTTGGCCTGCATGGGCCCCTCCCTCTTGCACCACATCAGAAGGACCCCCACTTCCGCTCTGCAGAGGACAGATATGGTTGTAGGTTTGGCCAGCTGCCATATGACACACATGCTTAAGCAGGACAAAGGAGTAGATATTGAATCTGAAACAGAGAAAGATATCCCCATACAAAGCAACAAGCCCAGTACAGGATGTAAGGCTCTATATCTCTTCGTAAAGAAATGTTCCAGGTCCAACACCTATTCTTATGAAACCAACGGGTGTTGGACAACTGTGTACATGATATGACTTTCTCAACATGTGGTATTTTCTATTCCATTTTTTTCTCTTTGATAATTTTAAAAACACTTCTCTGTAAGCCTCTTTATCAAGCTTAGGTCATTTCTTCTTGTGGTTTATATATTGTCAGTATAAGTTCTCCACTGTGTCCCATGTTGTAGAATCGTTTCTGTGATTCAGGTTTTCAGGTGACTCTGCCCAGGGTTCTCTATTTTTAATGGTTCTAAACTTGGTTTTAATTTCTTAATTTTGAGTTTCTTCATTATGCTTGCAGACTAATGTATATCCCAAACATATGAGTAAAGAAGGACTAAATCTGTATTTTTCTTACCAGGTTCTAGGTGGTTAGATAATTTTCTCACTCCTTCCCATGGCTTATTCCTAGAACCTGTAGCCCAAATCCATTCTGGAAATGAATGTTAAATCCTCAGACTCATCATTAAAATTTATAGAAGATTTATTTATTACTGATTATTTCAGATTTATTCTCTTATTCTTACATGGAATTTTCTTTTTATCTCTGAAACACTGTAAATTTCTTTCTTTTACTTAAGTTTAACTGTGTATTTAATCTATTATTCTTCTGCATTGGGTTTGAATGCAAGCCTTTCTGAGTCAAACTGGCCCACAGTATTTTTTGCCTTGAAGAAATATCTTTAAATATAATGAGTCAACTGTGAAATGGCTTAAACTGTTTCTGAGAAAGTAATTGGGAGAATCTAATTTTCTTTCTCTGATTGACTATAGTTGTAGAAAAATAAAATATGATTAATTGATCATTTGAAGAAATGTTGATTTGAATCTGATTTTATGATTTGATTTTATGATTTTATGATTTGAAATGTTGATTTGTTATTGATTCTGTTTTCACCTTTATCAATACATAAATGTTGTCCAAAAGTGTAAAGTTCACTAAGTAAAAAGTATTCCTAGTAATATTGTCCAAAGCATTATTTTTCAAATGTAATTAAAACCAAGTAACAGTTCAAGATATTTTTTCTGCACTACTCTACAATACAGCACTAAAAATCCCTGGAGGAAGTTATAAATGTTTCCAACAAATAAAATGAAGAGAAACATTAGTCAGTTTCAAGCCTCATTTACTCAATGATGGGTGGTAACAATGTCATAAATCACTGACTACCTTTTAAGTCATATGATCTTTCATGCCAAGGGCCTTTCAATAATCCTTTTCTTCAACCAACATAGAAATAGTTGAAAAATAAATATTTTTAAGTGCCCAAGAACATGAAATATGAACAATACATTTAAGTAATAAAGAATTCTAAAAAAGAATCCAAGACACTTGGAAACTGCAGTTCATAAATGTCACTTATTAATGATATTTTGTTAAAATTGGCTTTATAAAGAAAAATCCATATGAGAGAAGTGCATATTTAATAGACAACATAAAATGCATACTGCAATGTCTTGAGATAATTTTAGTATTTCCAAAATGAAATACACCTTCATTTTGACTGAACAATGTATGGCTATTACTTAACCAATTAACTACATATGCTTCATATCGTAAGGGTCTGTCCTATTTAGGGTGGAAATAAGACATTTTAATGAATGTGTAAGATTATGAACAATGGTTTATACTTCAAACCCAAATCATATAATGAGAGAACTTATTGTGAATAAATAGTACAGCCCTATTTAAATGTCAGATTTGAAACTGTAAACTATATGCAATTTTTTAAAGGTTCAATTCATTCTTCATTTCAAAATGTTACCCTCTATTATTAATAGGAAATAATATTTAAAGACAAATCCATTACTAAAAGAAAATGGTATATTTGGAAAAATCATAAATAACTCTAAGTTCTTTACATGCTAAATTTATCAGAAATACAAAATTATTACATACAAGTACTATTTATTGAACACTATATTTGAATAGTCTATTGATATTTTTGAAAAAATTGGACAACTGTGAAATTCTGTATCATTTTGTGCCTTGGTATTGATTATAAATTAAAATAATGCCTGTATTCCAAAATGCAGTTATTGAAAATATATCAATACATTCACATGTTTTCAGTGTAAAATTAAACATAAATATAAATAAATGCTTAAATTTATGTATAAATATAAATAAATATATTTTCTGTTATTCATGGTTACATTTTTTTCCTTCACTTTAGTAGTAGAGACTCATTTTCTTACTGGGTTTGTTGCCCAGATTGTATCCTCTGAGTGTGGCATTTACAAGTGCAGAATGGATGAAAATTTGGCTCCTTTGAAGATGTTACAGAAGCAATACCTTTCATAGAAAAAGGAGGTTTTAGATTTTCTGAATGACTTTGCCAGGGTCTCTTGCAATGGATTACATATTTTGGTAGCAATGAATTCACAGAACAAATGACTGTGATTTTGTAGGAAATGTTCACTTTTCCTTTTCTTCTGTCTTCTGAGGATGGAGTTAAAAAAAAAAGGAAATGCTATAGAAACTAATCTCTGTAGTTTTAATTGAATGTGGATATATTTTTTCTCTTCCTATATAACCAACTTTCACAATCTAAAAATATGGATTCCTTAAAAATTGTTTCAATCTTTACTTTTTGAAATTCTCATAAAACTTTAAAAGTTCCTTTTTAAAGATATTTTACATTAAACTCACTTTTATATAGCAAGCTATTTTCAATTTGCCTGATGCAGTGGAAAATATAAACTGGAAAGCCAATAACTATTGCATGAAAAACAAATGTTTTTATGTGATATTGTTTTCTTATTAGACTTATAAAATATAATATTACTAGCAGAATAAGTGTTTAACAACAGTTAACATCAATGATCAAATTAGTTTAAAGTTTTAATTGGAAAAATAAAAAACAGTTGCTTTATAGTCAATGTTCAACTAGTAGTGAGTGCTCCTGAAATAGAAATTTTTTTTTAATCCCATGAAAGTAAATTGTTTTTGCTACATGCCTACTCATGTGAAGTCAAGTTAGAAAATAAAAGTTGAACATGCCATCTTTACCTATTCATTATTATTCCCAACATCATCAACATCCAAAACAAAAGCAATTTCTTTTATAAAATTTATTTAGTTATTATGTATAATAAAAATATTCAAGTGCCTGGGGAAGTAGAGAATTTTGGGTGCTCTGTCTCTTGAACTATTAGTTGGGCAGCGTACTTAATCCATTTCCACGTGACTACAGTACAGAGGCAGACAGCCACAGGTTGTTCCCCAGAATATTTTAAATGGAATCTTTTACTGGACCAAAGAAATCACAATTAACTGCATATATTCTGAGATTAAAATATACCTTAAAATGAAAATAAATTTAAATGTAAGTAGCTTTCCAACTGATTAAAGTTTCTTTATGTATACAAAGTAATCCCTATGGAATAAATCTAGTTCAATTAAGAATCATATTGTACTTAGAATTAGTAAAGAATACCTTCATAAAATAGTAAAGACATCTTGGTCATACATTTGCATTAAATATTAATTTTATAGAAAAGTTCTTACTAAGGGTCTAAATACACTATTTAAAATAATTTTTATTTAAAAGCCACAGGAGTTTTATGTCAAGATCAGAAAAAAATACATATATAGTGAAGGAATAAAGAAACAGCTTGATAGAGAAGGAGAAAATGGCAGAAGACCTGAGCATTCACATAAAACAAATTGTACTCTTACCACACTTCACAAAATATGGTTGATTTTTGTACTATTGGGAAATAAGTCTAATTTATTTTAATTCATTCCAAAAGTATCAGTGAATATAGAGTAATCGATGTATTTATTTGCTTACCCAGTTGATGAAGTCAAGGACAGTTTTGAACTCCATGGTATTGTGCTTTGAAAACTTTTGTTACCAAACAGCCATCTGGGGTTCTGAGGCCCACAACCCATAAATTCTGGAAGCAGTGGTTTTGGTGAAAAAGGAAAGGAGTCTTTTATTTAAGGCTATACAATTTAAAGGCTATATAATTCCTACTAGCAACACACTGCCCTTTCCTCCTGCCCCAGCCCGCTGGCCCAGTGCCTGCACCCCATCCCTTTGGCCATGGGCTTACTGGTGCCTCTATACCCTGGCCAGCCAGCACCGCGTAGCACAGCTCCAGTGCACCACCACTGCTTCTCCCACAGGGAGGGGACCCGGGGTTGTCGCCTGGCCATGTGGCTTCCAGTGTCTGCTGGCCCCAGAACATGTGGGTTTTCAACCCCCCGACTAGGCTAGCAAGAGGTAGGAAAAATGGGCAAGTCTCTATGCTTCCTCCATTTTAAAATCTGGGTCCAAAATCCTACATGTGCCAGAATCATCCAAATTCCCAGCCAATACAGGTTAACGTCCACCATGCTTGTGAGGTGCACAGGGTCTCTGCCCAGGGCAGGGTATTGCCATATTAACCGACACTGTAAATGTATGTTGTGTCTTTTCAGCTCACTATGCTCTGTGCAAACTCCTGGTCGTGTCACAAGCTGTGCTAACTGTTTATGTAACCGGGGGTATGGAAATCTATCAAGCCAGAACTGGCTTTGGATTCAATCCCCAGCTGCCTTCAGCACTTCCCGACGACTCTCAGGGGTCCTTCTGCTCTGCCCAGCAATCTGGCCTGACCCCTCTGTAACGCTTTGATTAAATTAAGGGTTCTCTACCTAATATTCTAGATATTTCTTCAGCAGTCTCGAAGAGTAATCTGACCACTGAGAATCAACTTTTGTTGTTGTTGTTGTTGTTGTTGTTGTTGTTTTTGTCTTGGAGTATTGGTGAATATAACTGACCTAACTACATCTGATGATAACATATGAGTTCAAATACAATGTAGATACCAATAAATACTTTAGTCAGATCCATACGCAAAGTTCACTAACAGAATAACAGTGAGACATACACCGAAGAGAAAGAGAGAGAATGAGAGGGACAGAAAAACAAAGCAGCCGTAGCCAGAGGGCCTGGGAGCCAAGGAAAGGAGGTCACATACGTAATAAAGGCTGCACAAAGCCACTTCATTGCTTACATTCCACCTCCCATTTTTCTGTGCCACAGCCATTAACCTACAGCCTTAATCAATGTACGGAGTGCATTCTTTGTGAGTATGTCTTAGTTTTAGAACATTCCAATTCCTATGTCTTTGCCTAGAAGAAACATCAGCAGAGATTTCAGTCAAATTCCTTTTAGTCAATCATCATTTTGAAATACCCTCAAATATATTAAGGGAAGAATTAGAGTTTTAAATCAGCTCTGAACCATTCTCTTTCTCTGACTAACATTACAGCATATGAAGGTAAAAATTCTCATACATCTTATTGCATATTACATATCCCTCTATGGTAAGAAATTCTATATGACCTGATGCTTGAAATTCTGTACCTGATAGTTCTTTGAAAGTTTGTTCCTCCATGGAAAAATATAAATCCTTTTATTTCTATCACACACATTTTTTTGTTATTCAGATACCTGATTTAATAACAAAGGTTAGCCTAGTACACAGTCTGTTTATGCTAAATATTTCTAACATTAAAGCAATTATTATAATAGCAACAATAATGACAGTAATACCTGTATTAGTTTCCTACTACTGCTATAACAAATTACCACAAATTTAGTGGCTTAGAGCAACACATTTATTTACCTTATAGTTTAGGAGGTGAAAGGCCCTGAAATCAATTGTCAGCAAGCCTGCATTTCTTCTGGAGTCTCTAGGGGAGAATCTGTTTCCTCACTGTTCCCAATGTAATAGTATTTGGAGGCGTGGCCTTTGGGACATGATTGGGAGTCTCTGTCCTCATGAATGGGATTAGTGCCCTTATAAAAGAGATCCCAGAGAACTTCCTTGCCCCTTCTACCATGTAAGGACACAGTAAGAAGAACACCATCTATAAACTAAGGAATGGAACCTTACCAGACAATGACTGCCAGGTGCCTTGACTTCCCAGTCTCTAAAGGAGTGAGAGGGAAATTTCTAATGTTTATAAACCACCAAGGCTAAGGTATTTTTTTAAAAGCAGCAGAAGTGGACTAAGCACACAATCGTCAGATATCCAAATATAACCAGCAAGGTCAGACCTCTTTGATTCCAACACATCTTAGTAATGTCCAGGGTGTTTTGTCATCACGCATCAGAGGTTCAGTGCCAACTACACAGAGAGCAAGTTAATTCCCTATAAACTCTTTGATATACTCATAAACTGATTGGGGAGGAAGACAAATACAAGCCTGTTGCATAACTATCTTTTGATCAATGACGATCCGTGTGTAGTAAGGTGGTTCCATAAAATTATAGTGGAGGGGGAAAATTCCCGCCACTTCGTAGCACTATGGCTGTCATAGTGGCTAAGCACAAACACATTACTTATGTGACTGTGGTGATGCCGATGTGCTGGTAGTGGTATGAAAGTATAGCACCTATAATTATGTGTAAAACATAATACTTGATGAGGATAACATACAGTTGTGTTACTGATTTACATATTTACTATACTATATTTCCTAATCATTATTTTATCATGTACTCTTTCTACTGAAAAAAATAAAAGTTTACTGCAAAACAGTATGCCTTGTTATGCAGGCAGCCACTTCCTGTCTTGGTTACGGCATCTTTTGTTTGCACCATTTTCTACTGTGCTTGATGTAATCTTGTGTTATGTTGTACACTAACATGCAGCACAGGCTTATAGCCTGGGAGCAACAGGCTACACCACAGAGCCTAGGAGCGTAGTAGGCTATACCACGTAGGCTTGTGTTAAGTATACTCTACGATGTTTGCACAATGATGAAATTGCCTAAGGATACATTTCTCAGAAAGTTTTCCTATTGTTACAGGACACATGACTGTATATTAACAAGGCCATAAGGAGCATGAAGTGAGATTAACTTCTAGCATCATTCATCCTCCCTTACTACGCTGAATGCTAAGATATTCCTCCTCTTTTTTTATGAGGTAAAAACAATGAGGTGGGTTTGACATGACAGATTTCAGAGAAGAGAGTAATCACTCATTACTGGGAACCTATGGGAGTTTCACAATAGAAGTGGCATTAGAACTAAAGCTTAGATGATTTTTGTTATTATAACTCAGATGGAAAGTTATGGAATTTCCACAAAAGCAAGAAAAATGAAGGGATATTTATTTGAGAAACAGAAAGTAATCGTTTGTGAATAAAACACAAGTCATATGAAAGGTCAGAAACAGTACTAATGACAGGTCACAAAAGCCTTAAGAACTAGGCAAGATGACTTTGGCAATGAGTTTTCCACTAGACAATGAAAAGCCATTGAGAGCTTTTGAAGTGAGTGGCATGATTAGATATGTGTTTTGTTATGATTCATTTGGTATATATATGTAGAATAGATTGACTGAAATGTATTTGAAAGATTACAAAGATAACTGAAAGGCTCATTTGATAAGAATGACACACAATACATATATTAATTGTTGTTCCTTCTCCTTAGGACACTCATTCTCCAGGTTGTCACAAGGCTGGCTCTCTAATTGGATTCCAATTTCTGCTCAATTGTCACCTCTTCAGAGAGGATGTTTCTGACTAACCTATTTTTACTCTAAGACATGCCCTCAGTCACTCTTACTTTGCTTTATTCTTCTAAACACTTACTACTGCCTATTTATGCGTTTAACTACCTTAATTGGTTTTCCATTCTAAAATTCAAACCCTGAGAGGAAAATTACTTTATCTTGTTTATCCCAATAACTCTAGCCTAAAACAGTTTCTCACACTGAGGAAATCAGACATTTTTACTAAAATGAATAAAAGACTTGAAGACTAAAAATCTAGATCAAGGCAATGGTGACAACATAAAACAGGATACCAAAAATACCCATTATATCGGAAAGTGTAGAAAATCCAATTTCACCTGCCCTCACTTAAGCCTAAGACGTTTTGGGAGATCTACGTAAGTATATTAAAATGTCTGTCAAGATAATCTCAAAATTAAGTAACACGTAGCTCCCAACTCTATCCCTACTTGATTCTAACATATTTTCACCTTGTTAAATATGTTAGTCTGGGTTCACCAGCCTTAACTTTTAAAAATGTTTCTGGCCCCAGATTCAGTCTGCTACTCTCATTCTGGTTTGGCTTTTATGCTGACTCTTACTTGGAATTTACATCTAAGAAGGACGATGAGAGTTCCTTGCTCCAAGCGTTGTTCCCCAGAAACCTAAACCTCTTTTTAGTGTTCAGATAACCCTTCAACGGTAGGAGTAATTTGATGGAAATTCAGTGACCTACTGATCTTCATACTGAAAAAGAGTACAGAGGTTTGGGGCACTGTCATTTTCCCCCTGTATTGAAAATTTGTGTTCATCCTCCATTCAAACATTATTTAATGAGCACCTGTGATAAGTAGAATCTGGCCAACTGAGATTTAAGATAAAAATGCACCTTTCAAATGAAAATCAGAGAAAAATTATTACTACCCATTTAGATTTTAGGGGTGGGGTTCGTTTAATGTAAGAAATAAGTAAGTCTTGTCAGAAACCAGAATATTAAACTATATTCTATAAACCTCCCATGTCAAAATGTTCTTGTTTATATACAATATAAATATAAATGTATTCAAAACATTCCAAATATGTAATATATATTGATTTTCATAGCTCTTTATTGTCACTGTGGAAAAATTGGGAGCATTAATTATTTTCTAATGTCGCTTTAATGCATGCCCTTTGTTACATATAATGATCTAAATTGCACACTTCTCCTAATAGCTTGGTTTCATTCACCATCTTAAATCACCAGGCATCTTTTTGTGGTTTAAGAAAATAAATACAAGCTATTAGGTTCATAATGCATTTATTTTGATATAAAAATAAAATAAATAATTGTTAGTCAATTATAGTGTTGTTTCTCACAATATATATTAGGATTAAAAATAGTAAGACCAAAAGGAATGATCTAGGTTAGGAATATTGATTAAAAAAATAAGAACATAATGTAACTTTTCTATCAATTTGAGATTTCAGTGCTATAAATTTCCTGTGATATCTGAAAAACTTATTAAATAAGGAGGAAATTTGATTTAAGGAAAACAGTGTCCTCTCTTGCATATCCTGCTAATCCAAAAATTAAAAAAAAAAAGAGAGAAAGAGAGAGAGAGAAAACGTTTAAGCAGTAAGCTCAGATTTTGAGGCATTCATTTATTTTTCTGCTATTTAAAGTTATCTATGTATTAAAAAAAACTGGGCAAGAAAACTTTTAGTCTTATCAAAACTGCCTTTCTTATGAACAACTAAACCTTAAGGGACCATTCCATTATTGAGCAATATCTTCTTTTCAGATCTTCCAAACATATCAGAGTAAAAAGGTTGATTTGTTTCTGACCTACTTTAACACCTATCTATATAGCTACATTTAAAAAAATTTTTCTGAATAAAATATTTTTTAATTGAATAATGTACTTTTAAATTCTGAGTATAGCTCAAAATGTAGCCCCTTCTTTCAGGTAACGTGGTTATATAACTATCATATAGTTATCATTTCTCTTCCTAATACCTAGCTGACTGTGTTTTATTATAGGAGTAAATTAGTTCTAGTTGCTAGCTGACTTATATGTGGGAGCCTAGAACACAGTGAGAGAGAAAAAGTAATTATTTTCTGTAAAAAGAAAAAGTAGCACCTTACACTGAAATTATTTGTTTTATGTCCTGTTCAATCCTGGACTGTAAGATTCTGGGTGACCGTATTATTTACTTTATGCAGCATTATCTCCAGGGGATAGCACGGGGCATAACATATAATAGTTGCATATGAAATGCTATTTAAACAAGCCTAACAACCACAAATTATAGAAAAACTGATTGAAAGTGGTGGGAAAGTTTTATATGAAGAAGAAAAACCTAAGGGGTTTCATGATATTCTTTAAATGTTTCAAACTCATTTATCAAAGTCATTAATTTCATTGTTATTAATCCTATGGAGCTGATATGGACCCTACTTTACAGATGAGGAAACTGAAGTTTAGAAGTTATATAATTTTCCCACATTGTAAAGCCAGCAAGTAGATGCTGATGGGCCTGGAATACACGGTCATGCATCACCTAACAGCAGAGATACATTCCAAGAAGCGTATCATTAGGTGATTTCATCGTTGTACAAACATCAGAGAGTGCACTTACATAAACCTGGATGATAGGGCTGACTACACGCCTAGGCCGTAGTCTATTGTTCCCAAGAAACAAACCTTTACTGCATGCTGCTGTACTGAATACTACAGACAGTTATAACGCCATGATAAATATTTGCATATCTAAACATATATAAACATAAAGAGGTACAGTAAAAATATAACATTAAAATTTTTTTAAATAGTACACCTGTATAAGGCACTTACTGTGAAGGGAGCTTATAGGACTGGAGGTTGCTCTAGATGAGTGATTGAGTGAGTGGAGAGTAACTGCGAAGGCTAGGACATCACCGAACACTGCCGTAGACTTTATAAACACTGTACACTCAGGCAACACTACATTTGTAAGAGTATTTTTTCTTTCTTCAATAACAAATTAATAGTAGCTTACTATAACATTTTTACTTGATAAACTTTTATTTTTTTTAACTTTCCAACTCCTTCATAATAATTAGCTTGAAACATAAATGTATTGTACAAGCATTTAATTTTTTTCTTTTTTATACTCTTATTCTATAAGGGTTTTCTTTCTTTTTTTTTTTTTTACTTTTTAAACTTTATTTGTTTCAAACTAAGACACAAGCACACACATTGGCCTGGGTTTATACAGGGTCATGATCACCAGTGTCACTGCCATCCCACTCCACATCTTGTCCCACGGGAAGGTCTTCAAGAAGAATAACACACAGGGGGCTGTCGTCTCCTCCTATTGTTGTGTATGTGGTCTGTCACTGGCCAAAATGTTGCTGTGTGGTGCATAACTGTATACTAAAGTCTAGCTCCAAATAAAAAATTTAACTGTTACTGTCTTGCTTCAATGGCTGCATAGATGAATAACTAAACCAGAGCTGACATTGGTCCAAGGTACTAAATGGGGAACCACTAAGGGTCTCTGTGTATACTCGCTCAGAATCAACTTTTTTCTAACAGATTTCTTGGCAAGATTTATTTATTTATTGTATTTATGATCTATCATCCCCATCTACAATATCAACTTCTCAAGATTAATGAACTTGTGTGTCCTTTAACCACTATATATTGTACCTAAAACTCAAATAAAAGTTCACCTTACCTTAGTTCATTTGGGCAGCTAAAACACAATAGCACAGACTGGAGGACTCATAAGACAAAAGAAATGTTGGAGGCAAGGAAATTCAAAATCAAGGCATCAGCATGGCTGCATTCTAGTGAGATCCGGGCTGTACGGACTATCACATTTTTGCTGTATCCTCACATTGAAGAAAGGCTGTATGCTCTGTGAGGTCCCCTTCACAAGACCAATAATCCCAATCATGAGTGCTCTGATCTCATGACCTACTCACCTCCCAATGTCCTACCTCTCTATACCATTGCCTTGGGGGATAGGTTTCAGCATGAATTTGGGAGAGACGTAATCTTCTAGCCATATCAACATTACACTAGAATTATACCTAATAGGAACCCATTTACTTTATTTGAATGAATGAAAGTATAATACAATAAATGAGCATTGATCAGTAATGATTAATCTAAGTTTATTATTGCATTGCAACAAATGTTATTACAATATTGCCTCTCAGCTATTGACCTAAGATGGAGTGTGATATAACAATATAGTTACAGCAGAGGACCAATACAAAATATTTATACCTTTAACATCTTTAATATTTAAAAGACCAAACAAATGCTACTAGCTTAGGTATGGAGGCGGTTCTCTATGGTGTAATGAAATAAAGAAGTCAAATAATGTAGGTTCTAAAAGACTCAAACATGTATTAACTGTGTTACTTTCAACAGGTCACCTAATCCCATCTGTAAATGGCAATAATAATGGTGTCTGATTCTTAGATTTGTGAGACTCGCATGTTATCAGAAAATACGGCCTTTAACTCAGTGCTTAACATATATAATCATTTACAAGTATCATTATTATTGTTTGAGAATAAACTCTATCTTCCAATTATATTCAATTACTTTGCACAGCCCTGTTTCAAAAACAAGTCAATTTACATATTCAGTAACATGCTTTTAACTTCCTTTACAGCTAAAAGAAGTTTTTATTTTGTTATTTCTAAGAGAGTGATTTGCATGTTTTCGGTTAATTTTTTTGTACTCAGCATTGTCTTAATAGCAGCAGTAGTTATATATGTGTATAATTGCATCGTACTGCTAGTACAGGTAATAGAAAGCAACACTATTGTAGCCAGTTTTTAGGTATATTTATTTCTTATTCTGTTCATATTTTCCTGTAGACTTCTGCTTAACTGGAAAAATATCTAGCACTCCAAAAGAAACTTTGAAAGGAGAAAAAAAACAAAACTTGATTTTCCTTAAACCCTTTGTTTAATGTATTAGCAAACTTATCAAAGCTGTTGACCAAGATTAATTCTAACAAAAGCAATCCAAGGCATTAACATTCAAAGATCTAACAATAAGTCAATTGTAGTTATGGGTTAAGTATATGTATTCATCATATACTTTTATTGACTAATGAAGAAGAATAAATATTGTTGATTTAATTTCTGAAACAATATTTATTCCCTAACAACACCAACTTAAATTTTCAAATTTTAGAAGTTTTAGATAATATTTGTACAGTTTTTTTGCAATCTTATTTTTAATATATGTCTCAATATGTTCAGACTTACTAATTAACAAAAGAAAAATAGACTACTAATTCATTGCCACTGTCACTGCTAGTCCTTTACTTATATTCATGTGGAAAATCACATAATGGTCCAATGAAAGCTTTAGAGAATTCAATAATTGCTAAAGTCTACATAGGTACATACTTTTGAAAAGACTGCCTTAATCAAATCCTTGTGGTAATTTTGTTTTCTCTTTGGTCTTACTATCAATTCACTTGAAAGTGTAGGGGTCTTAAACTTCCTTATCACATTCTTGTCAACAGGAGAAAAAAAGAGAGCTTCAGAAACCTTTGGTTGTATATATTTCTGCCAATCAAGGTAATCCAGGAGATAAATGCAACAATAATAAAAAACCCTATTCCTTTGTCCACCACTAATTCATCACACTTTTCACAGCTGGATCTTAACTGAAGCAACACAGATTTGACCTTTAAATCTTAGCTAGGCTGCATTTGATCCTATCTCCCACAGGTATAACTTTGTTGAATTCAGTACTTCCATTGCCCTTTTTCCATAATTTGACTTTGATTTATCTTTTAACTATCAGCAGTTAACATTAACACACCAAGCTATAGGTGTGAAAATCAAGCAGTGTGCTTTATCAGGCCTGTAATCATATATATCTATTCAATACCATTCTATTAACTTTGAGGCAAAAATACAATTTCAATTTATTGATTCAACAGCAGAAGAGATTTGCACAATTAGTTATCTGTTGTTTTAACTACTTTATCTGCTCTGGGATTTTGAGACCAAAGTATATTTACAGGCAGAAAATACAAAGTCATTAACGAGGTCAAAATATAGCAATGGTTCAGGAACAATATTCATTTATTCTTATGATTTCACATAAAACATTTTATTGATGTGTTTCTTTATTTTTTTTTCTCCTCCAACAGACATTTGGTGCTTTCTAAAACTCCACTGAAAGTTAATTCAAGGAGTTTTACTGAACAATAAAAACTTAAATCCTTAAGGACCATTTTTTCCTAATAATTGTTCCTTTTAAACTGGTATAAACCCATCTGACCCTCCAGTAATTTTTTACTTCCAACCAACTGAAAGTTAATGAACCACAAATTACACTGGGGAAGAGAATTGGCTTTTTACAAGGAGCTGGAATGTGTTGAATGCGGTGAGAGAACATTAACAAGTCCGTCAATTGTCAATTAGCCTGTAAGGTATTTTGACTTTTATGTGTTCCATTTGCTTGCTCCGTATGTCAAATGAAATTTCTTCATTTTGTTTAATATTAGTTCTAATAATAACAATACCTTAAAAGCCTTTTTCCTCAATCTATAATTTACTGTTCATGATGATTTTCTCTCAAGTTTCAGACTTGAGTACAAAGTTTTCAAATTGTCAGTGAAATTTTTATGGATGTGGTACTTCTTTATGACTCTTAGCCTCATACTCTTCGGGGAGGAGATGGTTCCTTTCCCATAAAGTTCTTATCAGTTTTGTTAGTAACTGGTCTTAATTTGAACCAAGACCTTAACCATACCATTTAATACATCTCAAATGAGGAGCGAGATGTTACAGAATTTCCTCAAACTTTCAAAGGCATTTTACTGATAACTTCATTCTAATATCTAATACAATTATCAATTGTGACATGATACATTATTAATATTTATATCAGTAATAATTTTAATAAGTGTTTCAAGTTCAAAGGAAAAACATATCTACTAACATCATTAACTACTTTTTAAGCCAATAGTGTTCAAATTTTGGTAAGCCTGAGAGCCTAAATTCAACAAAAACATAAACGATTAAATAAGCTTAAAAAAAGAAACCAAAGGTATATTGCTAAAATGGAAGAGAACACTTATTTTCATTTGTTTAACTTTCAGGGTCTCAAGATTTAAAAACAAAAATAATCAATCTATCAGTTATTATCAGTAACTAGCACATAAAAATTCAGTTTCCAACCTTGAAAAATAATTATAATTTAAAATATCAATAATTCTGGGTTTATTTTTTACCATAGGTAAATATAATATTAAGGACAATTATGATTACTAACTTTTATTCTAGGATTTTCTTAATTGCTTTCTATCATTTTTTTGTTCAGAAATAATATTTAAGAAAATAAGACTACAATTACTTTACAATATAAAATAAGATATGCCTAGTAGTGAACAAACCAAAGATGATGGTAATAAAACTATATTATACTTGGTCTTAATTTTCTAAATATTCAACTTATATTTCACTACTGTAACTCCTAGAGGATAACACTGTAATGCTTTATGAATTTAGTTGGGGAAATAATGCAGGAAACAATTTATTGGAAAAATAGAGAGTTATGATGATTGTTAAATAATATATCTTGGCCATATGTAGTAATAAAGATGTTCTAGAAAATGGTATGTATTTTTCTACCAATATTTTAAGAACTCCATTTACTTATCATACAGTAATAAAAAATTCCATAAAAATGTTTTTCTTCATGGAAGATTTTGAAAATAATTGCTTGAGAGAGCATTCCTACTACAGAGTTTAACACTTAGTAATAAATATTTTTTGAATTTGAATTGATATTGGGGTAGTATTTTATTTGCCTATGATGTTTAGATACATAATGCATAGAATATGAAAAGTCCAATTACTAAATAATGAGTTACTTTGAAATATGGAAACAAATTATATATCCTTTTCTATTCTTTTTTTCCCACAAGTACACAGTAAGTCATCAAACGAGAAGTTATACTCAAAAAAGATGTTTATATGATAATAGATTATACAGTTAAACTGAATAAGCAAATTTAGACTTCAAGTGCTCAGATATTCAACTTTGCTACTGTATTTTTGAATTGTATATTCTAGAGATAATGAACAGTGAATTCCTTTGCATGTTAGAAAATACTTATGAATTCACTATCTCATAATAAGACTCGTAAACAAATATGAAAAACTTTCTATTCACCTTTTACTCATTCCTCTCATTCCAATATATATTATCTATTGATAAAATAATACTAATAAAAAATACATGAGCTCTCAAGAGCATACAACATCCATTTATTATTTCTCAGAATCTAGTGGATTGTCACAGTGGTTCTGTTGCTCTGGGCCAGGCTTGATTGATTTTTTATGGGCTCACACATGTGTCTGCAAGCAAGTGACAGTTCAGCAAGGATCTGACTTGCTTAAGATGGTCTCAGCTGGAAGTACTCAGCTCTACTCTAGGTATTTCTAATCCTCCAGTAAGCCACCTTGGGCTTGTTTCCATGGTGGTAGCTGTGTTTAAAAAAAAAAAAAAGTTTCTCAAGTCTGCACTTGTATCAAGTTTACTATTATTGCAGTAGGTAAAGACAGTCATATGCTTAATCTCTGAGATGGTTTAGAAAAATAGACAACACCTCCTGATGGAAGTAGCTGCAATACCAAATTGTAAATACCTTAGATATTTGTGTAGATAAAGTGCTGCTAGAAATTTTGCCAGCTATTTATTACATTCTACAACTAGTTTTATTTATCCATTCTTCTGAATACCAAACCAAATGGTCTCTCTAGTTTCCTCCTGACTTGTTTCTAATATTACCACCTTAATATAAAATCTTGTTAATGCTCACCTAAACTATGATATTGATATTCTAAGTAGATTTACTCTCTTCTAAACTTTTCTCCTCCTCGATATTTTCTACAAACACTTGTGGTATTTTAAGTATTTTTGTTTTTGCTTTGCTTATCATTTCTACCACATTTAATGACATTAAATTGAGCATAGGATTGTGACATACTCTTCTTTATAACTTCCATGAAGTTAACACATATTGAACATAAAATATACTTACTTGTTTGCAAACAGGAAAATAAATGAATAAATAAAAGAAAAACAAATCACAAAATGAATCTAAAATTTCAACCTCACCTCAAATATACTCAGATATAATCATTTCCTTGGGATTCCTATGAATTCAAGGGATCTTACAAACTCTTAGAGGGATGACTTAAGTCTTAATTATTTGCCTTACTGACTATTAGATACCAAATGCCAATTTTGTGACATTCTAAAACTTTTTGAATATAGTTATGCTTCCTTTTTTCTTTATTATTATTGTTTCTTACATCTATAGAAATAGGATCTTTATACTAGAGGTAGTGGTACAATTCATGTTACATTTGATTTTGTAGAAGGTATAGTCCTTAGAAAACTTTATAGCAGCAAAAAATAACATTAAGACAAATGCCCAATTCTCTTTTTGATTGATTGTTATTATAATTATTTTTCCAGATCCTCTCAGTATGTAAATCACCACTGAGGAGTTCATTAGTCCTTGGGGAACTTTCATCAACACATTAACATATATACTACATACAATGATTGTTTTACGAAAACAATTGATACCAATGTAGCTTAAAGATTTTTATACTATTTCCCAAAAGCTTAACGACATCAGCTTATACTGAATTTACTAGTATTTTCTGACTCATTGTGGTTTCAAAATATTTAGTTTGTGTCAGAAAATCCATGAAACACGATCTTTCCCTCAAAGTATATCCTGATGGATCAGACATCAGTAGTGTTAAAGCGATCAAATAAGAAGCCCATTAGACTGAGGTGGCTCTAACACCTTGCTAGCCTATGTAAGCAAACTGAAACCTACCCCACAGTCAATTCCTATAAATGCCTCAGGGTAAGGAGAACAATCAATCACAAACAGCCAATTACACTTTCCCAAATAATGCAACAGCTTAAGCTTTAGCCAAATAATTACCTTGCTTTGTTAAGCCTTTTTTAGAAAAACCTTGCCCCCTAGCTCCTGTTAGCAGAGCACTCTTAACCACCTCTGGTTTGGTGCTGCCGCATTAGAATTTATTTTTGCTCAAGCACTTAAAATTTATAATATAATTCAGTTTATCTTTTAAGAGTAGGGTAATCATATAATATATATATCCAAACTAGGACTATGTTGAGAGTGAAAGGAATGCTATTGATACCTACAATAGAAAATATACAAGTCTCCTAGAAAAAAATAAAAAAAGAAGATATGTAGTCATCACAGATATCAGTGTGCAGGGTCTGTAATTAAAGGTGGGAATATTAAGATAGAGATCCTGGGATCTTGTGGTATTAAAGGAAACCAGAACTGGGCAATAGTTAAAGCAGTAAAAACAAGTTCCCTTGAAATACTCGGGGAAAAGAGACCTCAGCATATCGAGAGGACTAAATTCAATTATGAATATAGCGAGGACAGGTGGAGTTGATGGCCACGGAGCAGGATGAAGGGTCAGTGGGTGGAAAACCACTAAAAGGAGCCAGCAAGGAAAGGGAGGAGCATTTTCCCTACGGCAGCCTAACAGGATTCTTGCTGAAGGCAAGAATGATCGATACCAAAGGTAGGAGATAAGTAATTTGATCAGGTATTGAGAGTGATCAAATATCAAGGGCGGGGAATTCTACCTAAACTGACTTATTAAGAATTCTTGCTAAAACGGGTCTATGCAGGCCAGCAAGGATGAGTGGACCAAGGTTGAGGCCTTATTGAAAAAAACGCCTCGGAGGAGCCTAAAATTTGGTAAAGGAGAGAGCCTTTGTCTGGGGGCACATTTTTGCCATCCTCATTGAATGAACTGGTAGATCTTAGAGACTAGAACATGATCATAGAATTAAGAAGAGGATGAATGAGATATTCAGTTTTGCAGTATAAGGGACTAGCTGGCTAACAGCTATAGCTTTTTTCTAGTTTTCTTCCATCCTTCCTTTCTTTCTTCCAAAGTTATTTATTAATCAGGCTTATGAAGGTTATAATAACAATCAATATACAGTAAGTCCCTGTTCTCAAAGAATTTACATTTTAGTTTGGTAGGTATTTGTCAAATAAAAATTATACAACTGAAATTTACTAACAAAATAAACCAAAAACAGACTCATGGAAACAGAGACCAGAGGAATGACTGATAAGGGGGAGCAATGGCAGGAGGAAAGGGGTGAAAAAGATGAAGGGAAATATAGTCAATAATGTTGTGATAAGTTTGCAAGGTGACAGACAATTACTAGACTTAGTGGGATGATCACATTTTAAGGTATGAAAATATTAAATCACTACATTTTATACACTTGAAATTAATATGGCATATAATATTGCATAGCAATTATACTAAAAATATAAAGAAATTTACTTACCCTTAAAAATTACTTTTACGAAGAACTACAGAATGATCTATCTAACAGACACTTGAACTCTTAGGCTTGTAAGATATTTAATCCAGAAACTATTTTCTGAGGAAAGGATATTTGCACTGTGACCTACCAGATAATTAGAGTTCAGGTACCTAAAAGAAGCGGAAAATAATTTTAACCAAGGACTCGTGTTAAACTCCTGAGGTGAAATACAAAATTAAACAAACAATAAACATAAAAAATACAAACAAAACACATGATGAGAATGACTATACATAATAGCCAAGAGGATATTAAAATCCAAGGGGAAATTTCAGATCATTAAGAATAATATAGACTAATATAAGAATTTAATTAAATACAAAGATAATGGCGAGTTAAATAAGATAAGATAAATTCCAATGTTTCAATGATTTAAAACAATTAAATATTATTTATCTCTGGCATCAGAATCCCATGTGATTGGTTGGCACTGGAAAATTGTGTTGGGAGACAGGAGGAGGTAGAGGTAGGAGATTTGCTCCATGAAGTTATTGGAGAACCCACGCTCCTTCTATTTCATTGTTCTGCTGTATTGCATTCCTAGCTCCAAATGTTGCCATAGGTATCAATATCCAGCCACCAAACAATGGACAAGTGAGTGCGTGGAAATTTGTGCAGGACATTTTATAGGCCCGTGTGTATTTGTCTCTATTGTCCAGAACTCAATTACTTGGCCATACCTAACTGAAGAGGAGATTGAAAACTGTGGTTTAGCTGTGTTTTGAGTGTGTAAAAATAAGTAAAATAAAATGAGATTGGTGGGCATATGGCATTTTTTGTGAGAACTAAAACCCTCTACTCTGGCATTCAGCGTGGACACTGAAAAAGGGACTGGAACTGAACTGTACCCACAGTCTACATTAACTTGACTTTGACTTTGAAATTCCAATGTATTCATTAACATTTC
Organism: Mormoops blainvillei; assembly: GCA_004026545.1. NCBI lineage: Eukaryota > Metazoa > Chordata > Mammalia > Chiroptera > Mormoopidae > Mormoops > Mormoops blainvillei. The sequence continues at coordinate 168 of PVJD01006466.1, read as the reverse complement.
TTTACTTTTCCAGATGTTTCTTGCTTAGTAAATGGTTCATTTATGTTGGTTATAATTGGAGGAGGTAACATTCAACATTTATAAAATTAAAGCATTTTATTTAGTTACTAATGTATTAATTGATTATGATATAAAATGATGTGGCCTGATTTGTGTTTGCTGAAGAAC